>CAJVQA010002894.1:0-20769 GCA_910591915.1 Cetraspora pellucida
TTTGTATAGTAGCCTCTTCTACTTTCTCCAATAAGTTTTCCGTTTTTGTTGGTGTGAAATTCGGTACAAGTGATCATCGGGGAGAGTTGATTGAGAAATTTTTGTTATATACTTTATTGCAATTCAACATCCTATTCAAATTTCTAACTCTTCTAATATTAACATTACAATATACTTAATTCTAATTATATTTGAATCTAATACTTTAACAAACATCTCTAACAAATTACTAACTACAATACACAATTATCAGAACTTCATTTTTATATAGATGGCTTAGTCATTAATCTAAGTATCTTATAATGCTCTATAGGCATCAAAGGGATCCAAATTTTAAACAATAATATACTATATACATTTCAAACTCAAACAAGATACTAATCTTGTTTATTTAAATTTGAGCTTATTGCTATTTTATTAATTCTTATTACTGCTTCTAGAAACTATACTATACATATATATACTAACTCACAGTTTGTAATTTCTAAATATAATAGTTTTTCAAACTCAACTTATACTTTATTCTATATATATATATTATATTTCTTATAATAAAACATACTTATTAACTTTATTAAATTATATAATATTTATATTATTTTTTACAAAGTTACTGTTTACCAGGATGATTAGTACAATAACCTTGCTAACCAACTTGCATATAGTCATTACAATTTGCTATATCTTACCTTTATGTCTTATAATATTTACAATACTATATATACTTTAATCTTTAAAAACTTTTCCTTAGAATTACCTATTCATTATAATATCTATACAATATATTATGCACATATTTATGCATTATAAATTACATAATACTGTTTTCAAAAATAATATAAAATTCTTAACTAAGTTAATTAACAAGTTACTTGGCTATATATCAAAAACAATCAAAAAATTTCAAATTTTTCATATAACTTTTAGTTCTCTATTTATAAATTCTTCAGAATTAAAATTCTACTAGATGATCTTCCTATTTCACATGTTTTACACAAATGATATTATTTATATTTATCTATCTGTTATCAATATCATCAAATTAGGTTTTACTTTTATTGAACAACTTGTTCATCTAAACAATTACTATATAACCTTATAGACATTTTATTACAACATTCTTTAAATATTAAAATACTTGATGCTACTTCAAATACTATAACCAATTTACATAACCAAATTAAGCTATTGAGTAGTATAACTATTCATAGTATATCAAATTTACTTTCAGTTTTTTTAACTCTAACAAGTTTAATATCAAATGAACTTATTGATATTATTGCAAGTTTGTTATTCAAAAAAATAATTACAATACTTGTTATCAAATTCTTACTTTATTTTAATCAATAAATCTATCATAAAATCCGAATTTCATATTGTATTTCAAGATCTACAGCTCAACTTTCTGAATATAACATACTTTTAAACATTGCCTCAGTTTTATTACATTCTCTTTTATTCAATTCTATTAGTTCAAAAATAAACTCCTAATATATTTAATAGATTAAATATCAAACTAATTCTATATACATAATTACTAATACTCAAATCTAAGTGGGTCTTGACCACTTCAGTCAGTTTAGGTCACAGATAAATTAATCTGAACTTCTATTTTTTCTATAATATTTTAAAAACAAAATTATACTTTATATAAAATCTTAATTAAATATTTAATAAAGATAAAGGCATAGTCTTATCATTAATATTATAAAAAATAAAAAATAAATTAAGTTGTTATTTTCTAAGCAGTAAAACAAAAATTCAAATTCTACTAATGAAAAAATTAAAAAATTAAACTATAAAATAGTAACTGTTTTCTGTTAATTAATTGAATTAAAATATTTATAACTATAATTATACTAATAAGTAAAATTGTTAATCAGTTAAGTTGATGTAGTTTAAATTATTTTTAACTTATTTTAACTTGAATTAAGCTTATTTTAGAATTACTTCTGATTTGCTTAAAATTTTTTTGTTTATTCTAATTTTATTTTTAACTTATTTTACTTTAAATTGAACATACTCTAAAACTGTTCTAAAATATTTTATTCTAATTAACAATCATAAGTTAAATCAATAAATATTAGGTATATAACAGAAGATAAGTTTTCTGATATGTATCCAATAATTTATCATAGACTCACTAATTACTTGTAACATCTTAACAATATATTGATAACATATTAGTATAATACCCTGACTCAACTCTCACATAATTTTTGTCAGGAAGAAATCTGCAACATTATTATCTCAGTAAATTAGTAAGAAAAATATCCCAATTTTTTTATTATGTATAAATATATATTAGCAAATTATTTTAATAGCTTTTAAGCATGACCAGAATATTACTCTTTAATAATATCTTGGACCATTGTGTATTAGTGAATTGATCTCAGACAGTAATAACAGAAATACATGACTAAGGGTGCTCTCAAGCACCTAAATTAATAGATCGGTGCTCAATTTTTAATTAGCGGAACATAATTTGGATGGTCAAATAAGCTCGTTATCGCAATGAAAAAAAAAGATGGTCGAGACCATCTTTTTTTATCATAGAGTTGTGTTTATTGGCTAAAATTTAAGATCCGCATTTCGCACTATGAACCTTCAGCAAAATTGCCGTAAGAATTACCTCAATTAATTATAGTGCTTGTGCACGATCTCGTTTACTAGCTGATCATATTGAGGGAGATGCTTGAGAGCACCCTAATACTGATCGGCCGCTATTAGTATCCGTCATGTATTTCCGTTATCACTGTCTGAAATCAATCTACTAATACCCAACGGCCCAACGACCAAGATATTATTATTACAAATAGTTTTGCAAACAAATTTGCTTACGTACTTTATATAATACGACAGGGTAAAACCCGCCTTGTGAATTAGTAAAATCCGCTAACAGGAGGATCCTTCACCCGGTGTGCAACATATAAAAAAAATATTTTACAATACCAGATCATTCCACTAGTACGTGTTATGATCACAATCCAACACCATTTTATTATAATCATAACATGTACTAACGGAATGATCTATTATTGTAAAATATTTTTTTTATATGTTGCACACCGTGTAGCAGATCACATTAATAAAAAAAACATAGCTAAACGCGGATTTCACCCTAACATGATCTACATACGTAGTGGGTTTTACTTTACAGCGCGGGTTTCACCTAGGAACCTGGCACGCATAAATTTATTTGGCATGCCAGTGCCACTTTGTACTAAGTTTTTTATCTATTAACTATTTTGACTTTCTGGCATGCCATCAATGGCATGCCAATAGGTGCCATGTCAGGTTCCCTAGTTTCACCCTCTCCTTTTATAATTAATTCCGATTAAGCTGCCAAATTACAGTATATTGGATTGTGTAATATATTGTAAATTTGAAGTTAAATTTACTATTTAAAAATTACTATAATCATTTATATTAATTATAATTTTATACGTATATAAGTTTTGATCTATAAGTTGCTTTGTAAGTTGCTTTATAAAGCAAAAGTATAATAAGATATATACAATTTTTAATTATTATTTTTTAATTACTTAACAAAATATAGTCAAACTTCTCTAAGCGCACTTTGCCAGAACTTGAAAAAAGCTTGCACTTTAAGAAAACTTGCAGCTTAACGAGACAAATTTATATTATTCTATATACCTTGGGACTGAGTTAGCCCGGGTACCTATCATTTTATAGAAAATCATTTCAGAGACATGTTAATTTCGAAGACAATTAATTTACAGGCAGTTCATTTTATAGACAATTTAGTTTACAGGCAGTTCGTTTAATAAACAATCTTTAACAGTGAATAACTCCTGATCTACCGTAGAGCACTGAATTCAGTACCCGGGTATATATCAAAACCACAGCACTAAACTTGATTTGTACCCAAGGGGTATTGTATGAAGTGGAGAGTACAATTGATTTTAAGGCTGAGGTTCATTTTTATTGGACGTTACTAGTTTTGAATCAGAAGTTTTGCGTGATGGTACTAAAATATACCCGGGTTTAAATCCTGGGGTACTAGTACTAAATGCAGCGTTCTACGGTTATTACCACCCGATTGTCTTGACGAGATGATCATTTGGTAATCAAAATTGTTCAAAAAAAAAAGAGCAGTAGATCAGGAGTCATTCACTGTTAATGATTATTTATAAAATAGCCTGTCTTCAAAATGAACTTGTCTATAAATTGATTGTTTATGAAATGAGATGTATGTTCTGTGAATGATTTCTATTTAATTACTGTTTATTTAAAAGCATTATCTAGTTAGATTACTCACTAATTGTTTAGTACAATTTCTGGATATATAGGTTGAAGAGAGCTAATAATTAATTTAGTCGAAGACTTTTAATAATAAAAAATATGATGACTGCACTCTTCAAATTATTTGTTCCTAAATAACGCTCATAGGTGTTATTCCGCGCAAATACGGTAAATGAAATCTCTCAAATACATGTTTCATAAAAAAAAACTTTCTAAATGATTTTTGGGGTCTAACCGATATGACACATGTATATCTTACCTTTCTAAAATGCAATATACCCATTTTTCATTATGATACATTTAGAGTGGTACATTTGTTTTAAAATGTGTTACAGGTCAATCCCAAAACTTAATTATCGCGTTGTGTATGTCGATATATAATATTTAGAGTCCGCAGATGATTAATAATAATGATTACTAATCATCTGCGGGCTTCAAATATTATATCGCCGACTTCACACGATCGATAATTAAGTTTCGGAATTTTTGAAAAATATATATTCGTAGTGCGTTTATAGAGAAATAGTTATACGTAGAAAGATCTAAATGTATTATACATATTTACTAAGAGAAAGAAAATGTTTTTATTTCAAACAATTTTATTCAATGAACTATTTATTACAAAGTCTGGTTTTAATGTATTACAATTATTTCTTGCTATAGCTTTAATTAGTAATAAAAATATCGGGATTATTAAAAGAATAGATTGCATTGATTATTAAATAAATCCTTCCCCAATTCCCTGGCTATAATTTTCACAGCAAATTACCTCCTAGAAAAAATGGAGTAAGAGGTGATTATCAATCTAACAAGTTTTTGTTAAATATTACAGTATTAGCACTCAAATAAGGCCTTTTCATACTATATAGATTGTCAAGCATCTAAAACAAAATCATAAAATTGAATAGAGTAAAATTGAAAACAGGCTATATCGAATTTGATAGATATCCAATTATTTATTGCAATATTCTAAACAAATATTTAATATGCACAGCATACTAAGTTATTTTAATATCAAGCTCTAAACGTTTCACATTGGTGCGATTTAACGGGGAGAAAGGGGAAGTTGCTCGTAGTTACATATAGTATACAAAATGAGAACCAATCCTAAATTAGAATACAAAGACTATGGTACAATGTAATAATATCGTTCGAAAACATTACAAACTAGAGATTACTAATATGTAATTGAAAATTGGTTAATATTTCAACCAACCCGGTTGAATTTAAACCGAATTTAATCCGAATTATAATAACCGGTTCTGAACTCTAACAAAAACAAACAATTCAAAAGAAAGTACTGAACTATAAATATAGGTTCATTCACAGAAGAAATGAGTCAATTCAAGTGTGCTTAAAAAGAACTAAATCAGATAGCTAAAAAGCAAATTTTAATCTTCCGATTTAATAGGCTGTTCTGAAGTTTGTGTTGATGTTAAAGAACCTGGAGAGTTGTCAATATTTGAAACCTGAGTCATTTCTACCGTTAATGTTATTGGCGTTTGTTCATTGTTAATTATTTCTGTAACACCACTTTGATTACTGCTAGAACTATTCGTAGTATTACCATCTTCTTCTGACCTATTTCCCACCGTCACTACTGAACCTTCATCACTCCCATTACCATGCATCATAATTGTATTCCCATTAGCTTCATCTTCTCCCACCACTGTATTTGCGTTTGACCCCTCTAAAAATTCTACGTATTTAGGTAAAGATAACCCATCATATGGAGGCAAATATTCATCAACTGATCCAGCAGTTGAAGCAGTGTCGAATCCGTTTTCGTTTCTGACTCTCGTAACGTTAGTAACTTGACCATCATTTGGAGAGAAATTACGCCCTCTCATCTTATTTACAAGTTTAAATAACCAAAATATCAATTCAACTAATATTACGATAGAGATTACTATAAGAATGAACTTCGTTATTTCCGAACTATAGTTTGAATTCATATTGTCGTTGTCTGAATGGGGGTTGGAACTTTTATTCCCATCCATATTTGGTACTGATACTTGGGTGGGTGATGGTACAGGTACGGAAATTACGGGGGAAGCCAGAAGAATCAGAAGCGAGCATATTATGTATTGAATTGTCGAACGTATAAAAATAGGATTAGGTGTTATTAAAGAACCCATTCTGGAAATATTCTGTAAATGCTTTATATATATATATGTATGATATTTTGAGGTAGGTAGTTGCTTATATTTAATTTTATTCGTTACAAAAAAAATGTAACTAAAAAGAGTGTATTGATCTCTTTTCACGTTTAGATTATAAAGTTCCTGCCGCAATCAACACATAACTTCTTATGTGTTGTATCGAAAGGTATTAGGATGAGACACATATGTAGGAAAAGAAAGGACCTTATCGAAAGTTATGATGTAATAAAACGAGATGATTTTATGGTGGCAGAAGAAATTTATAAAGAGACATGAAAAGAGTGAGATGTTTCGTATCGGAAGAATAGAGTTTTGTTTTTAAACAAGAATCGCACATCCTTAGTATTATTGTATATATAGGTCATGTTTTGTTTGTTTCTGCACTGGGTACAATTTAGTAACAAAAGGAAATTATTGACCGTTATGTCCTCCTTAATAGTTAAGATCTATAAATATTTCATTTCACAGATAAACCAATCATATACAATTTCTATTGGAATTAAAATTTCGGGGCAAATTTATATTCTGTTTCGGATTAATAAAATATATTAGTACGCAGTATACATGTGTTTAAAATTCAGGCAATCACATAAATTGCAACTTTTTGGGCCGTAGAATGGTTGAATCGGTGTAACTTGAACTCAAAGTGGATAAGCGTCATAATCGTAAATTACAAATTGCATCAGAATTAAACTTTTTGCTCTTAAGCTGCTTATCCAGAAAAATCATAATCTCATAGCCTAAAACGAATTATGCCGGACGAAGCGGGTCATAAGAGACAGCGTGTTTCTAAAGCCTGTGATTCTTGTCGCCGCAAGAAAGTAAAAGTAGGTGCTCTTTTGTTGAAGGATTTATTTTGTTGAAGGATTTAAAGAATTTTGGTTATCATTTTATTTTCCAGTTATTTCGGTATTATAATTCTCCGTTAAATTATACTATATTTATTTACCGTTTTTCCTATTCCTCCTTTTGTTATTCCTAGTGTGATGGCGTTCAGCCAGTGTGTGGCAACTGTTTAACTTTTAACCTGGATTGCACTTATAACGATGCCACCAAAAAAAGGTTTTTATCCTTTTTTTTTTTTTTTTTTTGTCAAGAGAATCTATAGAGGGAATTATCATGGTCAATTTCCTATTTTTAATTTTAGTTACCCTCGATTTTATGTTTCATGTTGATTTGTTTTATGCAGGGGTCCCCCTAAAGGTTACATCGAAGCTATTGAGACGCGATTACATAGAATGGAATCCCTTTTAGGTGGGTTAGTTCATAGCAATGATCCCTTTGCGGAGGCTGTATTGGCAGAGTTGATGCAAGATGACCCGCGTCCTTCTCGTAAATCTGGAAATGCGGAATTTACATGGAGGAATGGTTCTTTATCAATGCACAGTGATACAGGACGGTCGGGCAGTAGTGGCGTACAAAGTCCTGAAAATGTTCAGGCAAAAGATAATTCTAACATTGACGATTTAAATGAAGTTATGGGAATTCTTAGCATAGACGAGAACAAACAGGTTCGTTATCATGGACGAAGTAGTGGACTTTATCTCTTAAAGAATAGTGAACGATACAAAAATGGAATGTTATCGTTATCCGATAATTCTCCAGAGGAAACTTTAATTTCTACCCAAAATCTAGAATCATTAAAGCGACCAGAATTGACGATATTGCCTTCCCAAGAAATATCCGAACATTTATTGGAGATTTATTTCACGCACATCCATCCTCTATTACCCATTATCTATAAACCAATTTTCTTTAATCGATTAAAAGATCAAGATAATCCACCACTTCTTCTTTTGAATGCTATATACGCTCTTGCTGCTAGACATTCTGACAGACCTGAATTAAGAAAGAATCTTCAGGATTCGCAGACGGCCGGTGATGAATTCTTTGATCGTGCCAAGGCATTGTTAGATAATGATTATGATAAATCTCATATAACAACCATTCAAGCTCTTATTATAATGGCCTTAAGGGACGTTAGAACTGATAATACCACGAGAAGTTGGATTTATATCGGTATGGCTGCAAGAATGGCACAAGATTTAGGTATTCATCGTAATAACGAAAAGTGGCAACCGATCTCGTTATCACATGAAGAAAAAGAAGAACAAAAGCGTGCCTTCTGGTCTTGTTTTGTAGTTGATAGGTAGGTGAATATCTGCTCGTACATCCTCAAAAGATTCAATAATATTTTATATTATCTGTTAACATCAATATTGGGTATATCAATACTTGTATGTTTTTTTCTTTTTAATAGAATAGCAAGTACACATATGGGACGTCCGTTAGGCATTGATGAAAAAGATGTTGATGCTACGTATCCATCAGAAGAGGAAGATGATGAGTACGAATCACTTCCGTTTAAAATGGCACATGTAACAACGTCTTCAACGTTGTTATCGTCATCCCCCTCCACTAATAGCAGCATTATCGGATCACCTATGTCTCCCGCTTCAACGTTAGCTAACAAAGATGCGCAAAATATTGCACATTCTGTTTCACGGTTTAACCGTTTAATCAAGCTTTGTGAAATAATGGGACGCATCATTCAAAATATATATGCGATCCGATGTAATATAGCTTCTGCTAACAGTACAGTTATCTCGGTTCTTGACTCATCTCTTACGTCTTGGTTCTTAAATTTACCGCCACATTTACAATACCATCCATCATCAAATCAACCTTTTGACACCACAACACTTAATCTTCATGCTTTATATTATTCAACTTTAATACTTCTTCACCGTCCTTACGCCAACACGAATATGATTAGTAAAAATTCATCTCATAACATATGTACTACTGCGGCGAATGCTATCACTGAAATCGCTGATACAATGAGGAGGCGAAAACAATTAAGACATAGTCCTACTACTGTAATTTATTGTACATTCACAGCTGCTGTTATTCATACGTGCAATGCTGTTCAACCTGATGTCTCTATTTCTCAACCAGCAAGGGAGAACCTTGAGAAAGGCCTAAAAATATTAGATGCTTTAATGGCTATTTGGCCATTAACGTACAAATATGCTGTTATACTAACCGAATTAGCAAACCTGAGGGATATACAGTTAGATGTAGATATGGAAACAAAAATTGATAGACCAGAAGACGGGTTCAATACTAGGAAACTTATTAGTCCCACAATCTTAGATCAACATGAACGACAAGCGGGATATCACGCGTTAAATAATAAAAATATATCACATAATAATAATAAAGATAGTTCCACACAGTCACAAATCTTTAACCCCATATCTTCTTTAAATCCTGCACAGACTTATGAACGACATCCTTCTGTAATGGGTTTTGGTAATCCTAATACAATGTCTTCACAATCCTCATCTTCGTATAATCAGCCACAAAATTCGCAGCTACAATTACATCATGATTTGCAAGAGTCTGCTCAAATGTTTAATAATCCATTCGGATATAGATATATTACCTCTTCAACTACAGATCAACAAAATCAACATACAATAGGTGGTACTGATCCATATGCCGCACCAGGCGTGGTATCGACAAACAATAGAATAGGAAATGAAACAATCAGTTCTTTAAGTTCAGGATTTTGGCTTTCGTCAAATACGGATTTAGATGAAAGGTCTTCGTATTTTGGTTCACAACAAATGCAACAGAGTGCTTCACCATTCTCTTCGCCACCTACATTACACTCCCAGCCACAATCACTGATGCAGATGCCGCTGCTGCATGATGATGGAAACGATGTAAATATGTTTGCGGATAATCATACATTTGTTACTATGGGAGTAGGTAATAATAGAAGGGGAAGCACTTCACCATTGGCATATTATTGAGAATTATTCGAATCTTGGATATTTTATTTCAAAATACATTCACAGATAGAAATCTATTTACTGTAACGAACGTATAACGTATCGTAATATATATATATATATATATATATATATAAATCTAGGACATTGGCTAGGACATTAGTTAGGACACAAGTGTAAGAATGGTTGTTTAAGTATTAAGATGTCTATAAGAAGTTTAATTTATTAAAAAACTTGTTAATTATTAATATGATCAAAAATAAAGAATCGATTTGTGATTTTATCTTTGATAGAATTTATCAAAAATGGAAAAAACCTTGATTCGTACACCGAAATTTTTTTTTCAAAACCAACCACTCACCTTTAATTGATATTATCGTGATATTTATTATTTTTTTAAAAAAAATTTTTCTAACATTCAATTAGAAATTACAAAAGTAGATGATTAACTTAGGGTCACTACTTAAGAGGTTAGCTTTTGAACTAGAAGCATACATTTTAGGCATGCCCCAAAATTTTTCCCAGTCATCCGAATTATATCACACGTCTGACATATGTGATAGAACATGCAATCCAATCGAATAGAATTGTTAGCCTAACCGGACTATCCACTAGAAAAATCCTTAGAATTCATCTTATATTAATATTATTTAAAAATTGCAGCATATCGAAATTTAAGAGTATTATAGCAAAGAGACTATCATCTAGAAAAATCTTTAGAATTCATCTTATATTAATATTATTTAAAAATTGCAACATATCGAAATTTAAGAGCAAAGATAATGATTTGCGAATCGAATATCATGTGAACCATTGAAATGGATTCTAATTCATAGATTAATTTTGTTCACTGGTTCAATTCGTAATATTATAAAAATCATTTTGAAATTTAACAAACATCATTATATTTAGAATAAAACCTATCCGTTTTAAATTATCCTAAAACGAACTATTTTAAGAATCTAGTTAAACTTTGTAACTTAAAATTTTTATTTAGTTAAATAAAAAGCTATATAAAGTTAGTTTTTTGGGTCTCATAAAAATTTTTAGAAAAAGAGATCCGGCACCCGATTCTAACTTTGCTTGGTCAAATATTTTTGATTCAATTTTTTTTAATTGGCAACTGTTTTTTAGGGTTTGGGGGTTTGAGCCAAGAAAAAAAAATAAAAATAAAAATTGCATTTTTGTTTGTGTGATTCCTTTACACGTCAAAAAGTATGACAAAAAAAGTTAGCATGGATTCTTTTTGTTAAATTATAACTGCGCCATCCACAAACTTGTAAGGCAGATGCTTATTATTACCAGGATATGCAGATAGGTTCCGTTAATTCCCATATCAGAAAGTTCTAAAGTTTATCTGTATTCAGAAATTGGTACGCCCAATTTCATGCCTGGTTTGTTTAACCTTGTTTTGCCCGCGTTTTTTTGATAAAAACATCCATTTTGTTCGCCTTCAAGTATCGCACGAGGGCTTAACAAGCATCTGTGCTGCACAATTCCGCAGTTAGAAACCATTAAAAAACAACCATTTTTTTTTTAACTATATGCTATGCTCTTGATTTTATTGGATGAATGACAGATGACGTTGTATTCGTCAACTTTGGTAAATTTGTAAATTTGTTGATCAATTTTATATTATAATTAGACAAAAACACAGCATTCGTTTTCAAATCTTATAATTTTACGTCGTCTTTTTTTTTTTGTAAATTTTTCTTTTTTTGCATCAAACTTAACGTAATTTGATCAATACCCGTAACGGCAACTACTATTTCACTCTTTAGTAAAGAATAATTTTTCGTCCGAATAAAAAAGCGATTCGTTAAGATCCAATTTTAATTTTTCGCACCATGGCATTCAATCAGCATCAGCTAATTCCAAGACCGGACATCAAAGTGGGTTTCAGACTAAATGACGAATATGCTGATACCTTGCTTCCACGAATAAGAAAATTATTACGTTCTAATCCTCATTCGAAACGGTAAGATCATTAATACCATTTGCTTGTATTTATTTCTTTTAAAAAAAAAAGAAAAAAAAGATTAATATTATATCAAATTCGATATTTATAATTTGACAATTTTTCTTTTGAAATTAATAGATTTCCCGGAACACAACCTGTTGATTTTGAATTATGTCATTTCGATTTATTAGAATCAGAAGAGTATTTTGTACGAGACAAAACTGACGGGAAGCGATATATTATGTTTTTCACCGCTAAAGACGGTGGGACGGTATTCATGGTAAGTTCAGCTTATTTGACATATTTGGAAAGTACGCGTGCCATAAACTTTCTTTCTGATCTGTTTGTTGATTATCTAATCGATCAACAATTTACTTAAAATTCAGCTGGACGAATCAAACAAGTTTCGATTCCTGACTAATTTCAAGTTACCTCAACGGCATAATCCTAATGCAATACACGATGAGACTATGATGGATGGTGAAATAGTGATGGAAATCGATGACGATAAAGTATTTAATCTAAATTGGGTTTAATTTTCTTTTTTAATTTCTAAAAATTAATTGTTAAATTAATCTTGATTATTCCTTTTTTATGATCTTCAGAAATGTTTACGATATTTAATATTTGATCTAATGGTTTTGAATGGGAGTATTCTCATAGAAAGACCTTACAATAAACGGATGGGTGTACGTGATTAATTTATTTTTAAACTTGAGATTCATTTATTAATCATTTTTAGTCATTTAAAATTTGATTTTTGTCATTGGTTTTTCAGATGTTAAAGCAGGACGTGATTGAGCCATTAAATGCTGCGTTGAAAAGAAATCCAGAAATGAGAAAAAGAATGCCGTTTACGTGAGTATTATGTCTAACCACTACTTCATATTAAATTTATTAATTTTTAACTTCGTGCTAAATTATTATTATTATTTTATCTATAATATATATGCTATCTAAAAAGGATGGAAATCAAATCAATGGAATTATCTTACGGATTGATAAATACTCTACAAAAAATTCCTTCGTTAAAATATGGAAACGATGGTTTGATATTTGTTCCGGTAAACCATCCGTACGAACCTGATATGTGTCGCAAACTGTAGGTTATATTTGTGACTATTATCCTTTACTATAATCAGTCATTTCTTTAAATCGGATTGCAATCTTTAATAGACTTTTGTGGAAGCCAGTAAATCAGATGTTCGTTAGCTTTAAAATCAAAGTCATCAAACATAGGGATAAGAAGCATATATATCAATTACTGATCGCTAATGATGATAATACACATAATTTTTATGATTATTTAACCCCGGATCAACAGACCGAGGTCGAGTGAGTAATTAATAAATTTACATACGTATGATCAAATTCGGTTAAACCTATTTCTTCGACATCCCGTTTCCATGATTCTGTTTCTCCGATAGGATATTTCCCCAGAAATCATACCTTTATGAAGTAGTAGTTAGGTTTAATTCTAGAATACTTCTATCGGTTATACAAATATTTGGGTAAATACAAAAAGAATTCATGATAACTGATTAATTATGTTAGGAAAAAATTTATTAGTACAATACCTTGTCGGTGAAACTTCCACTTAGGGAATTGTTGTCGAGGAAAGAGGGCGCCAGAAAAGTGTCAGATCCGTTTAATTTAATATTAATCTGTTAATTTTATTATCAGCTGGATTAAAAACGTTCGCGATGGAGATATTGGCCAATTCTGGTAATACTATTAATGATATTAGATACTTTAATATATGATGTGTAAGTAAAAAGTACGTTAATATGAACTAGGTATGATGAACACTGGAGCACCACGATTTATGATGCTGATCCACGCATCCGGCATGGTGGCTGGCGGTAATCGATCATATTAATTATTTTTGTAGATGCGGATCACTTTAGATTCTTCTATTGATGCTCGCACGCAATATAGGTTTCGTAAATTTAAAAGCGGGCAACACACCGCAGATTCGGAAAAAGTATTAGCTGAAGTTTTGAATCGAATAAAACACGCTGTTCCAAGAGACGTGGTAGGCTTTGTTCATTTTCTTATTTATCATTATTAATTATAATTTAATTTGAATCATACTAAAAACGATATAATGATTAAAGTTAGAAGAACATGTCACTGTTATAAGAGAAAAGTGGAAACTTCGACAATCTAACAGAACTAGCGGTTCACAACCGCTACCTACATCAATACAAACCTCAATCACACAGACGAGGTATTTATTTTGTTATACGTTATAGTCGTTCATTTTAATAATAAATTTGTTCATTTGGTCCTTCGACGATCAGCTTGTCAGAATCGCTTCACCCTCCTCTCCAGGATTCACGTCAACCTTTGATACACCGTCATGATATTCATAAAAGTAACGAATCATTGATAGAGCATCATGATTCCTCATATCGTTCTCATGATTCACAATTGTATTCGAGTTCTCTAGAGAAAACGCCCCCTGTTAATGAAAACCGAGCATCACATGAAAATAAGGAAGTACCCGAAAGTCTATTGGTATTACATGATCATAATCGAGAACAACTCCAGAAACAACCTTTAGTAGACACCGATGAGCATCATGAACATCGAAATTCGTATGAAAATCGAGAGCTTTTTGAGGAAAAAGATTCAATTGAGAATCAAAAATCATTAAATCAAGATAATGAATTACCCAAGACTCCAATTGCATTACATGATTGTCATAATGAACCTCTTCAGAGAATGCCATTAACTCATCCCATATCAACAAAGGAACGTCGAAATTCTTACGAAGATCTCAATTTACATGATGAAGAGATGGATTCTGACGTATCAGAAGATTTCGCGCAAAGTCGAAGTCCACGAACTCGTAGATCAATTTCAAATACAGAATCTCAAATAACCAAATTTGAACCTACAAGCCCATCAAACAAAGGAGAGTCATTTTCATCAGGATCGGAAAATTCACAGAATCTTGTTGAAGATATTGATCCGGACGCTGATCCATGGGATGCTCCTGATTATTATGAAAGTTCACAAATAGCAAACAATGAATTGTCTTATCCAGAAGACCAATCCGAATATTGGGAAGAGAACGAACATGTTGAATCGTCCGAAAGTTCGGAAGCAGCACTGGATAATAATTTACTAATAGAATCCATGAAACAAAAGACAGATCAACATGAAAAACTCCAGGAATCGGAAATTTCAATACAACAAGATCAATTCCAAAAACGAAAATCTCAACATAAGATTTTTGTGCGCGAAAACCAACTGCCTATTATACCACAACATCAAGATTCACGATATGCCACGCAACAGGGTCAATCTCAAACGCAAAAACCTCAACAACATCGATCGTCTATACATGAAAATCCACAGATAATCTCGCCTAGGCCTCGGCCCCAAATTCTCCAACGGCAATCAGAGTCTCGCATTCCTATGCAACACATTCAACCTCAATTACAACAACGTATTCCAGACACTTTATCTATACAAGAAACTAAGCCCATTATTCAACGATCACAGTCTTTAACACATGAACATCGAATTTATTCACATCTACCCAAAATATTTCCCATACAATCAACACAATATCCTATGCAAGAAATTCAGCGAACAACAAATAGACAATTACAAGATTTCCAAGAGAGTGGACAATTTCCAGAACGAACAGAATGGGAGCCTAAAATAGGAATTGAAATACCTGAAACAAATAACAATAACAACGTTTTACCATACCGACCAATTATCCGTCGACATACATTCTCAAGTAATGACAATACCAATATCCAAAACACACGAAGACAATTATCTGCTGCGACTAATCCGTATTCATTACAACTATCATCATCTCCTATTGATATTACATCACAAAGTTTACCTACGCAATCACAAACAATTCCTAGCACAGGAATAACACCGATATTAAAACATGTACCTGAAGAACTATCAATTTTAAACGAATCACCTAATCATCAATTCATCAATTATACACAAATTTCACCAACACCTTCCAGACCACCACCACAAAAACGTAAATCAAAAGGTGCACTTGATTTTATACTCAATACATTATCACCATCATCAGAAACAAATCAAAAAAGATCGAGACTTGATGACGAAAATGATGAATAATCTAAAAATATGAAAAAATGTATTTTTTCTATAGTTGGAGAGAAATGATGTATTTAAGAAACGAGGCTAAGAAACTGTTATATAGGATATTGTATTATCAATTTTAATGGTTTTATATAAGTAGTATTCCATAAATATGTATTTTTTTTTAAGAGATAAATAAAGTTTTTTTCTTACTTAGTGTATAATTAACTGGGAAGGGATTAAAAGGAGGGGTAGAAATAAGAGAAAGGATACATGGAATTTATTTTTATTGTTTTAGACCATTCGATTTAAAAAAAAAGATAGTATATATGTATATTTATATGAACCCTATTTGACAAGTATTGATTTTTTTTTATTAAATTGTTTTTAAATGCATTATATGCATAATCTACCATACTTTTTGTATTGTTGTCACCTTAAAGTTTAAAAATATACGCCATAGCTAATTTTATTAAAAATGCAAAAGCTCGGTTTCTTTTTTAAATTATTTCAATATTTTGTGATTTTTTTTAGTGTTAATATATGTTCATATTTAACATATTTTTTAATCACAATTACTGTTATGATAAATACGTATTCTGCGCACATACCGTATCGTCGCAAAATAACGCTCCGGGGCGTTATTTTGAGACACATAGCTTGAAGAGAGTTATTAATTAATTTAACCGAATGTATATCATAATTTTTTGTTATTAAAAGTCTTCGGCTAAATTAATTGTCTCTTCAAGAAATGTACCCCTAAATAACGCTCCGGGACGTTATTTTGCGACAATACGGTATACTCGTTCATAGTCTATTGTAAAATATTTTTTAAATAATAGCATTTAAATCGACTAAGAACTAATGCTTTTGATGACAACTTTACCTATTAGCAAAACAAAAGTCTCTTCCAAACATCCAATGTATGCATGATTCTTGAACTTTTAAAACAATATGCATTAATAGAACTTGATATAAAAAATTTTGGTTAATTAATGTGATTAGTACTGTATTGAAAATTAGAAATATTCACCTTTAATATTAAAAAAAAAAAAAATTAGAAATATTTTTAGACAATCGGCATATATTTAATAAGCCGAAAATATTTTGCATTAAAATTTTTAAGTAAATTTTATTTTAAAGTTTAAAATAACTTTTTTTAAGATAAATTCATGAGCAAAGTTTTATTAAGTTAAAGTACATTTAGTTATTACTAAATCTAATTTAAGTATTTAATTTAATATGTACGTATACGTATAGTTGTTTAAACTTTCTAACATTAGCAATTAATTTTACGTCATAAAGCTTTATTATGGATATTACTAACTACGTATACCGATTTGCATATTCTGGAAGGTTTTGTTCGGTATAGAGTAAGTTCGTTACTTTATACCGAACGGTTCAGTATATACAACCAACCAATAAAAACACTCAAGTGACAAAGATCGCCAAAGATTTATTTAAAGTATATGCACATAAGTATATACATACATACATAATAATCCCATAAAACAAAAGAAAGAAACCAGCATTTATCCAGTAGTTTTTTACTTTTCACAAATTCATTTTAGTATTTTTCCTATGATTACATTCTTCACATTACCTATATCACTTATTCTAAGTTTTCAAATTTGGTAATTTGTTTTTTAGGAAGGTTTTGTAATCTTACTAGATTACTTTTATCTTGGTAAATTAGTACTAACCTACCTAGTAATAAATACAGTACCTGTATTGCTCGTTCATGATTATTAATGCCTAGTCTAGTTAGGATGCTTGCTAATCCTTGTTACTTTGAGTAGATACTTATATATGTCATATAAGCTTATTATGCTTTATTACAATTGTAACTTCTAGATACGTAGCAGGTTTTATAATGTAAAAACTATAATTGATGGTTTGTAATAAGCAGCTATCATCTTTATAGAGTCTTTTGTACTTTTTTTATTTTCAAAATTTAATGTTCTTATTTATTTCTAATATACAAGTTTATTTATATATATATATATTGTACTTTCAACCTAGTGCGTCTAACTATTTCATGTTTTTATATATATTCAAATTTCAGTTTGCTGCTTTGTAATTTTAATTATAGTTATTTTCAGATTATATTTCTAATTAAATTTTGCTATATATATCTATACGTATTAGTACTTATTTATATAACCAGTTAATTACTCTTTTAAGTAAATATAAGTCAAAAATGTTAATTAGAAAGTACAAAAATGTTGATATGCTTTATTCTTAAAAACTTATATGTAGAATCTTTATATAGTTTTATAATTTTCTTTATTGTATATAATGTTTATGCTTTATAATAAATTTTTTTTTTAAAAAAAATCAATTAGTTTTGTATCTTAATTGAACTTAACTGCAAAGTTCTATATTTGATTTAACTCTTATAGGTTATAAAAATGAAATTTTTAAAATTTTGTTTTTAACTTAATTTAAACTATCAACCTAGTTTGCAAAAGTTTGGCAGCTTAATTGCTAAGCTATAGGGTCCAAACTCTAATAAGTTTGAGTTTGATTAAATTTTTAAATTAAACTTAATTTAAATTATAAATTTTAATAAAATTTTAAATATAAATCAAAATGAAACTTAATTTTAAATTTATTTTAAGTTTAATTCAAAATTTATTAACTTAGTTTAAGTTAATAATAATAATAAAATAATAAAAACATAACATTTTTTTAATAATTATTTAAATTATCATATATTTAAAACTCTTTTTACTGATCCTCACAACTAAAATCAGAACAGAAAGAAAATTATAGAAATCATAAAAGCTAGCAAGTAAAAGCATAGTTGTCAATTAAGTAAAATTAAAGCTAATAAGAAATTAGATATAGTTTGTTAAGATAGTAGACCAAGTTGATAGCAATATAGTAGTCACTATTGACTTTTAGAAGAAATTTCACACTTTGTTAAAAATTTTTAATAAAAAAAAAAAAACACAAAATTTCTATACTGCAGATCACACACATGACATGTAAAGCAAGCTAGAGTAAACAGTAAACACAACAAAACAAATAAACAGACACATAATTATGCAGATAAACAAATAAATACAGACATAAATAATAAAACACATGTTAAATATATACAATAAAGATATAGAAATAATGTAAAGAAATATGATACAAAAAGTTCAATTAATATTTACAGAAATCAACTGGTACAAGAAATTAGAAAAGTATTATATTATTTTTAATAAATCTAACAGAATACAAAAAGAATTATTAGATAGTCATAAATCAAAAGTTTTAAGAAAAGATGAAGAATTGATCAGATTAGTTGGCACTAAGGTAGTCTTTGTTTGTATATTTAGAAACTTAATTGAAGTATATAATTACTGTGAATATGTACAAGTAAGAAACAATAAGAAACCAAAAAAGAATAGTGTAGATCAATTAAATGAAGACAAAATGAATAAAGAGATATTATTAGAATAAGAATATAGGTGCATAGATTATAGTACACTAGAAAAGTAAACAAAAAAGTGTTCAGTAAGAAAAAATAAAGAAGAGAAAGAAAGTAAAACAGAAAAAAATGATTAGCAGAAGAACATGAATAGTAATATAAAGATAAATAAGAAGCATGAAACAGACAAAGAAGAAATGAACACAAAAAAGAAAAAAAGCCTGAAATAATTACAAATATTGAACAAATATAGAAAAAACAAATAAAAAAACAAAATTATACAGATAAGACAATAAGAATGCATGAAGATAGTAAGTTAGAAGATAATATCTATACAATATAAAATATTCCAGTAAAAGTAAAACTAGTACATATAAGAAAGTGACTTCAATTTTATAATAAAATTAGGTTTATTTAATAGAAAAGTTGTGATAATAGTAAAGTAACAACATTTGCTATTGAGTTTAGAAATGAGAACAGAAAATCAATGCTTGATCAGATATGGTCAATGCATTTTAAGAAAAACAAAACTTATAGAGTTACACTAGGTATTTTTGCAAGAAAGATATTAGAAAGTAGAGCATTATATAAGATAATAATTAAAATGTTTTGACAACAACAATAAAGATACTATTATTAAAACAACTAAAAGCAGTAAAGACAAAGATAGTTTATATTTCAGTAAATAGAAACAAAAACAAATAGAAAACTGCATCAGTTTACTTTGAGACAGAAGAAGACTTAATAATAACTACCAATAAGAAACACAAGATTAGAGTAATGTAATAAAAGAGTATTCAAAAACAATAAAACCAAAGAAGAAAAAACAAAGATATAAAAGAATATATTGTAAATAGAAGTTCACAGTATAGAAAATACTTGAAAAGTCAAAAAAATATTAAGAAAGAAGAAAGTAATAAAGAAAACCAGCAGAGAAAAGATAAAGAAATCAATAGAAAATATCCCTTAGATTGTAGTAGAATACAGACAAATTTGTCTGTGTTTTTGTACTTTTTTAGCTCTGATCTACTTTTTTAAAAAACTAAAATATTTAAATAAAATTTGGTATAATAA
>CAJVQA010002895.1:0-20768 GCA_910591915.1 Cetraspora pellucida
GTTACAAAAAGTGTTCACTGTCTAAGGTTGCTCTAGTTACCTACTATCTTAAAAGAAGTAGATATAGGATAACAATATCAAGAAGGAGAAATCTTGAAAGGAATCATATTGCAGAGGACTTTCAATCTTGTAAATATCATTACTGCCTTTCATAAAAAAGCCATTTATCAGGTTAGCTAACAACAATTGAGGCAAAATAATTATTATGATAAGCACCATAAAATCAACTCTAAATTTAACATTAGAGATAAAGTCTTGCTTGAAAATACTACAAAAAGATATTCACAAAGTGAAAAGTTTACTTTGAAGTATAAAGGACTATTCTATATCCATAATAAGCTTGTGAACAATGCATAAATTGAGACAATGAATAGAAGGTAATAATGATGCTTTTCAACTTGCAACTGTTAAAAAAGTATCTCAAAAGAGTATTAAATAAGTAAAAGAAAAAAAATAAAAATAAAATTTATATCTTGTGTCTGTATTAATGAGTCAGTCATAAAAGTCATATGTGGAATTAGTTTTGAGACATATGACAAGAGTATGAATGTTTTTTATTTTTGAATGTAGATGTGTTTTATTTCTTTTCTTTTTGATTTGCCTTTTTTGTTTCAAATCTGTATATAAGTTCTTGATTATAAATAATAGCCAAACATGTGAGTTAGTGTATATAGCAAGAGTTCTATTCTTCATCTTGGATATAGACATTATTTTTTTTTTATGTTGAATTCTTTTTATTTTTCAAACTGGAGTTATATAACTTGCAGTTAGTTGCTTAAGATTAGTCTAGAAATTGACAATTAATTTCATTTAGTATAGTATAGTGTAAAAAAATAAAAAATAAAAATAAAAAAAACAAAAAAATTTTTTTTTTACTTGTAGGCTGTGAATTGAATTTCTAAATTACCAACTAAATTAGAAGGGATGCTCTATAAATCTGATACCTATAAACCTTTTTTACAGGACATAAAAAATCGAGGTGAGAAGAAATGTCAGAGATAAAACTGACACCTCATAGAACCTGCAAAATGGATATTATTGTGACATACTTATCTAATTAAAGCTGCCCATGATGATCTATTTAAAATATATGTGCCTGACCCAAAAGAAGCCATATGAAAGTACACAAGTCTCTATAAGAAACCCAACTATCCCTTCTAATTGAAGTAAGGTCAACCTGGACCAACATGTTATGCTAGGAATGAATATTAACTTCACCTGCCTTAGTGTAAGGTGATGTCAAAGGGATATGATTAAAGACAATATAATGGGTTCTGGCTCAAGAATTGTGAAAATAAAACATTTCTAATTGTACTATGAAAGCTGTAAGAAATGTTAAAGTAACAAAAGACTGTTTGAAATGGATTAAAGGTTATAACAAATAAGGTTAGGAAGTGTTGAAGATAATAAAGAGAGTCATGACTGTATGCAGGCTTCTTTCTTATTTAATTTATTATAAAAAAGATAAAATTTTTCTTTTTCAAGTAAAATAGTTCAGCATAGCTCAATATAGTTCAGAATAACTCCTAACAATATACTTGTACTGCCTCTATAAAATATTAATAAAGTTATTAAAAACTCTTTGAACTGTCAATATAATAACACTCTTTAAAAACCATAGTACTTGTCTTGTAATGCTCCTTAAATTTTTGTCTTGACCTTGTGTCAAATCGTAAAACTGCCTCTTGTATCTTTGAGAAATATTATATGCTATAACCTTTTTTCTAGTAACAATCTGTCACATTTGTCCCATCTCTGAATTCACTCATATAGCCTATCACAATATTGTACTTTAGACCAAAATTGTGTAGTCATGTGATCACACATGCAACATATCCAATTATATTTAATTGTGCAATATATAAAAAAATTGCTAGTTTATAAATATATATATATTGTAGATACTATAAATTTTTTTATTTAATATTAATAGTAAGATCATGCCTCTATTTTATTGAATATTTAATTAATATTTTATATAAAATACAATTCTGCTTTTAAAATATTATAAAAAGAATAGAAGCTTAGTCTAATTTATCTGCAACCTAAACTAACTAGAATGGCTAAGACTCATCTAAATTTAAATATTAGTAATTATGTGCAAAGAATTAGTTTGATATTTAATCCATTGGATATATTAGGAGTTTATTTTTGAACTAATAGAATTGAGTGAGTAAGAATATAATAAAAGTGAGACAGCATTTGAAAGTATGTTATATTCAGAAGTTTGAGCTATAGATCTTGAGATACAATATGGAATTCAGATTTTATAATAAATTTGTTGGTTAAGATGAAGTAAAAACTTGATAACAAGTATTTTAGTTATTTTTTTGAATGACAGATTTGCAATAATGTCAATAAGTTTGTTTGATATTAGACCTGTTAAAGTTGAAAAAATTGAGTATAGATCTGGTATACTGTGAATAGTCATACTACTCAATAGCTTAATTTGATTGTATAAATTAGTTATAGTATTTAAAGTAATGTCAAGTATATTAGTGTTTAAAATATGTTGTAATAAAATATCTATAAGGCTGTATAGTAATTGATTAGATAGACAGGTTGTTTATTGAAGGTAAGAACTGATTTGATAACATTGGTGACAAATAGATGAGCATGAGTGATATTATTTATGTAAAATGTGTGAAGTAGGAAGATTATCTAGTAGGATTTTAGTTTTAAAAAATTTAAGAGTAGAGAACTAAAAGCTGTACAAAAAGTTTAAGATTTTTTAATTATTATTAATGTATAGCCAAGTAGCTTGCCAATTAACTTGGGTAAGGATTTTGTATATTTTTGAAAGCAGTTTTGTGTAATCCATAATGCATAAATATATGCATAACATATTATACAGATATTGTAATAAATAGGTAATTCTAAAGGGAAGTTTTTAAAGTTTAAAATGTATACAGGGTTGTAAATATTATAGGAGATAAAGATAAGATATAACAGATTGTAATGGCTATGTGTGAGTTGGTCTGCAAGGTTGTTATACTGATTGTTCTAATGAGCAGTAACTTTGTGAAAAATAATATGAATATTGTATGATTTGACAAAGTTAATAAGCATATTCTATAATTAAAAGTATGATGTGTGTGTATAGAATAAAGTATGAGTTGAGTTTAAAAGACTGTAATATTCAGAGATTACAAACTGTGAGTCAGTATATATATGTATAGTACAGTTTCTAGGAGCAGTAATAAGAGCTGTTAAGATAGCAGTAAACTTAGCTTTAAATAAGTAAGATCAGTATCTTATTTGACTTAGAAAATATACAGTATATTTTGTTTAAAATTTGAACTCATTTGATGCCTATAGAACATTATAAAATGCTCAGATTAATAACTGAACCATTTGTATAAAAATAAAGTTCTAATAATTGTGCATTGTAGTTAGCAATTTGTTGAAGATTGTCTGTTAAAGTACTAAGTTCAAATATCATTAGAATTAAGTATATTGTAATGTTGATATTAGAGTAGTTAGAAATTTGAATAGAATGTTGAATTGCAAAAGAATACATAAGATCAAGGTAGTTGAATTGAAGTTAAGAGTTTTGTTGTATGTATTGATAGAAATGTTGATTGTATATTTGTTGGCAATTGTGTAGAAATTAAGAGAGCATTCTGAGCATATTTGTGATTGAATAAGTAAAAGTGAAGATAAATGAATAAATTGTTGTTCTATATAGTTTTGCTAGTAAGTAATAAGAATAGTTCCTGAAGAAGAGGGCTGTCTTTTGGTTTTGTCTATAATAATTTGATCATCAAGTACTGTAATAAGTTATAGTTTTTTCTATAAAGAAAAGTGTTTAGTTGAATAAGTATAGTAGTTTGTATTAGATAAGTATAAATGTTAATAAAGAGTGTAATTATAAAATGGCTTGTAGTTTGGTCTTCTAGATAATTAAACCAAAGTGATTGTTTTCCTTTAGAAGATTTGTTTATATATGTAGATATATGTTTCTAGTCTAAAAGACATAAGTTATCAAATGTAGTTAGTTGATCTAAGTAAAGAATACAATAATATCTAAGTTGTTTTTTAAAAGTTAAGTATTTTGGATATGATAAAAGTAATGATTTGAGTAGAATGAATTCTTCTTGAATAGTATATTGGATATTGTATAATGGGTTAGATAAAAATGTAATACCAAGAAGTTTAAAAGTTGAATAATTTTAAAGTTAATAGTATATTTGTTAGGCCTATTAATGATAGGATTATTATATATTAGAATACTAATAGATGATTACAGATTGTTTTGATGTTGTTGGAGCCCAATGCAAGTACTTATTTCTAATAGATCAAAAGAATTAAGTTTTATGATAAAGTTTGTAATTTGATGTTGTAGTTGAATATTTCATATGTTACAAATATTATATAGCTAAAGGTGAAGTAATGTGCTGATAAGAATTGTGTAACTAAGTTTGGTTTTACTTTTAACAAGTTCTATGTAACTTGTAAGGATTTTGTTATATGTATATTGATTAAGAACAATGTTATGTAGTTGATATTTGATTGTAAAAATAATAACAGTATTGATAATGTAATATGCTAGAAGTTGAGGTTTGGCTGTTAACAAGACTGTAAAAGAAAAAAAATTGTATATTGAATTGGTCAGTTCATATATATCAATAATTTGTTTGGTATTTGCAATTTTAACAAGATATAATAATTTTCAGTGATAAGTTTGGTTTGTCTAGCTTGTTTGTTATTAAATATAAACCAGCATCCAAGAAATTTGAATAATTTATTTGATAAATGAAGGTTAAGAGGATGGTTGTTGTATATAATAGAAGTATAGTTAGTTTGTTTGTTATTAGTTGTAAGTATAGATTTGGAGAGATTAATTTGTATATTAGCTATATTAAAGAATGATTCAACTACAAAAAGGATTTATGATAGTTCTTGTTATAAGGATGCAATCCAAAGGGTATCATCTATATAGGCAAGAACTGAGCAGTGTGAGCTAAGCTTATTATAGGTTTAATGTTTTAGATTAGTTAGTTAAGAGACTTGTGTGATGTAATTTTTGAAGTTGTTATAAATGTATAAGATAAGTGGGTTATAATAGATTCTTCATAAGAGAGAAGTGATAGTTTTATCCTGATTAATGCTATTGTGTATAGGTTATGATGAAGTAAGTCCAAGATTTGTAATGACTTGGTTTTGTTGATTATAAAGGATGTTAGTAATAGCATTTATTATAGAGTAAGAAAGGACAAGGCATTGTAAAGATTTTTAAAGATGAATAAGATTAACTGAGTTATATGCTTTACTTATATTTCATATCTTAAAATAAGAGCCAAATTGGTTTGTTGTTACATGATGCATCTTCAATAAGGTTATTAAGCATGTAAATTGGTATAGATGTGCTGTTGTTAGGTAGAGCTACATAATTGTAGGGTAAAAGTATTTGATGTTGAGAAAACATAGTACTGATTTTAGTAGTAATAATTTTTGTTAGACTTTTCAAATATGTTCAATAAGACTAATAGGGTAAGTAAAACTTAAATTACCATTAAATGTATTATGTTTTGGAATCAAATAAATTCTACTGTGTTTTCATTGTTTGGAAATTTGACTTGAGTTAAAGCAACAGTTGAATAGAGCTGTAATAGCTTTAATGCAAATAGTATCTGCATGTTTAAGCATTTCATAGCTGATACATGTAGGTCTACAAGCTTTTCCATTTGAAAGTTATAACAAGGTTTGAAAAACTTCTTTTTCTGTAATAGGAGAGTTAAGAGAGTTGTATTATTAGATATTGATATGTGGTTGTGGTTGTAATGTATATGCCAGAAGCTATCAAACAGTGCTTGGTCGATTGGTCAATATGTATTCAAGTCATAAAAGTGAGATTGTATATGCTGTTTTATAAGTTTGGGATTTGTAATGAGTTGGTCAAAGAGTTTAATATTGGAAAAGTGAATAAAAGCTTTGTATCAGTTGAAAATACTGTTAATAGCTTGTTTAGAATGTGTTGAAAGTGTTTCACATCTTTTTTCAGTTAATTGTTGAATTTGATGATAAAGTAGTAATAAGTTTTCTGTATGATAAGCATAATATAGTTGTTTCCAAATATCTTGTACATGTTGGATTCATGCATGAATTTGAGAATGTTTATCTAAATCAAGAGTTTAAAGGTCACAATAGGATCTGTCATTAATGATCTTAATTCTAGAGTTTATCATGTTCATGTTAAGGTTATTGTGAGTGTTTTTGACAATTTTTATTAAATGTCTAAGCTCTTTAAGTGATGTGTAAAGTAAAGTAGAGTGAAAAAATATTAATGATTGTAGTGATGTTTGTGGGTTTTTTTGTTAGGAATAAAGTGTATTGTAGTATTAATTATTAAATGTTTAATTTTATGCCGGATGGTTTCAATACTTTTATTAATATTGCTATAAAGTGGTATATTGTGAAGGCTGAGATTATAAAAGAGAAGGTCAGAGAATTCTGTTCATTTATCAGTTGACATAGATTTATAGTTAAAGATTCTGTGACTAATGCCAGTATAATGATATGAGGGTTTGCTATATGCATTAATGAAAGTCCAAGAATAAAGTAGTTACTAAGCATTAAGGTATTGTTAGCATCAAGTTTATATGAGAGAAAGAATTGAATATTGAATAAATCAGTTTAAATATAGTTAATGCAACTATAACTAATATTATTTGATAATGTAAAGTACTTGTTGTTAACATGTGCATTAAGATCAAACATATTGAAATAATGTAAATAATTAATAAGCTTGAATTTAAATGATGAGTTATAAACATCATTATGTGTATTGAAGTCTCCAAGTATTATTAGATAAAGATTGTGTTGAAAAGCTTGTTGGATTTATGTAATAACAGTATTTTGTGTGTTGTTATATTTTTGCATATCAGTAGAAGAGAAATAGATAGCTATAATTCAGAGTTTAATTTTACTTTTAAAAAAAAGATCTAAAGCAATTGCTCTATTAGAATGTGTTTGGCAGTTGTGTACATATAGTTGTAAGTGCTTTTGGATCATAATAGCAGCACCTTCTGCTAAGCTTTCTAAGTTGGCCCAGAAATAAGTGAATAGGTTATTATTATAAAATTGAAGATTAGTACTGTTAGTGATTTTGGTTTCAGTAATACAAGAAACATGAATATTATTGTGAAGACAATAATTTTTGCAAGCTTTTCTTTTAGTTACTGAATTATAACCTCTAATATTGTGTTTACAGATATTTAAATAAAGGTCACATAAAGGTTGTATAGATATAGATAATTATAATATAGTGTAACTGTTAAGAAATAAGTTAGGTAGAATGGAAGTAGAACTAGAGAGATTTGATTTAAGAGAAAGATTATAAAAGATAAAGAGAAGATAAGAATGAATAACAGTATGATTGAGTAAGAGAGAGTCATTTGAAAGATATATATGGGTTTTATAATAGGTGTTGCTAACAGAAAAAGTAATACTAAAGACAGTATTATTGTGGTTATATTTGTTAATGTGTTGTATAAAAGATTGAATAGTTGGCCATAAGAAAAAAGTGACAAGTTATAATAAAGAAGAAATTTGTTAAAACATGTATGAAGATTATAGAGGCTTAAAGATATTAAGAATGATCTTCTGAGATTGTCTTCTACAGGATTAATTACCATATGCTTGGCTCTTACAGCTGTAAAAGGTACTATAGTCTGCTCTATATATTGGGTTTGACTGTAATAATTTTGGCCTTCTATGTAAATAGGCTTTATCACCTGAGATACTATAAATATATGCAACTATAAGCACTATTGTAGATATAAAAATATATAAAAACAATGTTTCTTTCAAACTTAACAGTTAATATTTAGTAAATCAAAGAAAAAAAGTTATAATGTAGATGAAAGACTGAAAGGATAAATAAATATTATACTGTTAACCTGTAGTTTTTCCTTTAATCACAGCAATAATAGAAGCTGTTTAACTATAGTATAACAACTATAACTTAAAAGATTCTAAACAAAAGTCTACATAAGACTTAACAAATTACAAAGTAATTTGGAATTTTAAGACAAAGGTAACAATAGATAGTATATAAAGATACTAAACATTGCATTTAGTTTATTTATTATTAAAATATAAGAAAACACTTAACTTTCTTGAAGGGTTAGAAAGCAGTGCTTTTATAGATATTTTACATGTATAAATTATTACAATAAAACTAAGTTATCTTAATAGAATGTGCTAAATATAGTAATATATGATAAGAAATATTAAAAATATAAAAGATATATGCTATATATAAAAAATATTGTATATATGAAAAAAAGCTAAAAAATAATATATATATAATATATTTGAGATTTGTGATATCTGTAATATCTATATTTTTCATGCTTTTTATGCTTTTAGAAGCTTAGCTAATTTAGTCATTTATATCCAAATCATATGTACTAAATTTAGTATTTCATCAAAATCATTCTGATTTTGTGATTAGAATTATATAATTTTGTACTCATTAGAACCATCTCAATAAGCTAAATCTAATGGTAGTTGTTTCATTCAAATTGGTTTGATACATCAAAAGTTATGATAAAAGATGTATAACTTTTAATATTAACAACACTAATTAGTTATATAAACAAATAAATAATATGCTAATTATTTATAGTGACTTCTATTTGTTTTACATCATCTATATTGATGTTAAAAAAATAGTAATTAATATCTCATGACTTAGTAATAATATTTGCTAACAAATTTAATAATTTTGAGAATAGATATCATAGACAATTATTAAAATTAAATAATGTTGTACTAAAAATAGTTTTTTTTTAACTAATTTTAAAAATAGTAATGCAAATCATTTGATCATTTATTTAAAGCCAAACTTTGTCATACAATACCTTCTAGTACCCTTTTATATTCACAAATTTACAACATCAAACACATTTGAGACATTCAACTGCAATATTATATTCCTAATTTTCTCAAAAGACTTAATAACTCTAATCTATTAGGCACATCTACTTGTAATTGAATCCAACAATTACAAAACAATCTTTGGTCTCCAATTAGCATTTTCTCTCATTCTAACCCAATTATGTATGATTCTAATCAGCTAACCACAAACTTTAAAATTATACAGCTTATTAAACATATAGGTTGAACATTCTCAATCAATCCCAACTTATAACACTTTTTACACTTAACATGATAGAACTATCTCTCTGAAATTTTTTCTTTCTTCTCATTCTAAATACCCTATTTTCAAAAAACAACTTAGATACTACAAACTCTTCTTTCTTGATTAACTTATTACTTATGATAATTTATATTTATTATATTGGCATTATATTTCTTCTAGACTAAACAAACTCTCTAAAAGTATTATACCTTAATGATTTACTAGTTTTGAGAATATTACTACAAGTTATTCCTATCAATGTTTATTATATGATCATTTTAACCTACCTCAATCAAACTACTTTCTTACACTATTAGCCATTTTAACTCTAATACCAAGTCATGGTTACTTACTGTTCTCAATAATCAAATCATTGTCAGCAAGGCCAAAAGGCATAATAGCTCTACAGGCCTTACTCTTATTACTCACTAGCATTATTCATTTCAGTCTTAGTTTACTAACTTTATCTTACTCCTCTCTCTACTACTACCATATGTTCTAAATGCTATCTTAATTCCAATATAATTACTAACAAATGCACCATCTTTATTCCTACAAATTTGGCTACTAAATTACTTTGTCATATTAATTCTAACAAAACTCTTAACCTACATGCCAACTTTTTTGATATTGCATACTTTGTAGCTATTTGACATCCTATATATATTCCATCTCCTCTTTCATTAACAATCAATCTACAACAATTACTTTGTATCTTTCAATCATGCCAACTTACTAACAGTTTACAGTCTATTACTAATTCTAATTATAGTCTAACTACTATCTTATTTTATACTAATGGTTCTGTCATTAAGCTTGATACTTCTTAATGCTCTATAGGCATAGGTTGGGTTCAAGTTGATAACTTTACAACTACTTATTCATTTTATGTACAAGTTAAACTTTGGTCATGCTTTTTTAAAATTGAAATTCTTGTTATTCTTTTGGTAATTATTACTGCTCCCAGAAACTGTTCTGTTCATATCTTTACCAACTTACAATCTGTAATCTTCAAATATTACAGTATCTGCTTATCAGCTTCTAAACTTTCTTATACTCATACATCATACTTCTCTATTTAGCAAACTCTTATCAACTTTATTAACTCATACAATATTCAGCTTACTTTTCACAAAGTTATTGCACACCAAGATGACCTATTCAATAATCTTACTAACTAACTTGCTCGTAGTTATCAAATACTACCTTTCTTAACATTTCTAAGTAACAATCCTTATAACTCTGCATATATTCTATTTATTAACCAATTTCCTATTAAAATTTTCATTTAATGCTTTATTCGTACTATCTGTCAAGCTCATATTATAACACTTTAGATATCCTAACATCATTTTCAACAATGGTCTACTATTGCATCTAATATTAACTGAGAAGCCACTTGGCTTTACATAAATAACAATCAAAAAGTTTCTAACTTTGCTTATAGTTTTCATTTCTCTATTCTAAAAACCTTTTATATTAAAATTCTTTTGGATAAACTATCTGTTCCTTATACTCTTCACAAACATAACTTTTTTTACTCTTCTCTTTGTCACCAATGCAACCAAACTAGTTTCTCACTACATTAGACTTTTTGTCCTTTCACTCAAGCAATTTATCATTTAATCTCTAATTCTCTTAACTGCATCTTAAATGCCACTTTCTTTAACATGTTTGCTAATTCTGTTTCTAATTTACATCAAGAAATTCTTACACTTAATAATTTTAAACTGCACAACTTTTCTCATATATCATCTCTTATTTCTACTTTATCTGGTTTAGTTCCTATCGACCTTGTTTCTACTATTCATAATACTTCTATTCCTTATTGTATAGCTACTTCTCTTTTTATTAAATTTTTTTTTTATCTAAACCAACAAATATATATAAACAATTATGGATTTCATATTGTATTTCATATTTAGTACAGTTTTCAATTATATTTTCTACAAACTCAACTTATAATTCTCTTTCTAGTCTACCATTACCTCCTATCTCAATATCACAAATTATTACTAAAATTAATCTTTGAACTATCCAATAGATTAAATATCATACCTCTCTCATATATATTATTACTAACACCCAAATCTAGATAAGCCTTGGCCACTCTTGTAGGTTTAGGTTACAGATTATATGTCTGAGTCTTATTTTTATATATAATTTAAAAACAAGCTTTTCTTTGTAAAAACTTTAATTGAATTTCAATAAAGTTAAAGACATGGCCTCATCATTAATATTAAAAAAAAAATCATTTAATCATTTATATATAAAAAAATAGCTGCATAAACAATTATAATTTTTTCCCACAAAACAAAAAAAAAATTTCTAGTAAAAGATTTAAATTTTTATTTACACTCTTCATTGTTGTGATCTTCTCATCTATAAATATAAATATTGTTATATTTTTATTAAAAAAAGATTACAAATCTATTCTTTTTGTTATGTTACAAAAAATGTTGTATCACAATTATCAATTGTTCAAATTAACTAAAAAGCAGTAAAAATAGATTTCATAAAAGACTTACCAAAATTAGAGTATCTACAGATGTTCACAAAGTAAGATAAATAAAATATGGTTTTATTATTTGTATCTAATGAATGTTCTAATATTATTAAAATTCAAAAAAAATAAAAATTACTAAAAAATTGAACCAAATAAAAATATAATAATGTATATATTACAAAGAAACAGGTTATCTGTCTGAATGAAACAAAAAACTATTATTAACTAAAACAACTCTTTATAAATGTTATAAAATTTATAAAGAAATATAAAGATTGAAGTGTGAAGAATTAGTATTGGATTATCTGGTCTAATGAATTCAGATTTTAAATATATAAATCTGATAAATATTAGTGATATTAAAAATAACATAATGAACTGTTTAATGAATAAAATATAATTCTAACAAAGAAATATAAAAATATCACTATTATAGTATAGAAATGTTTCTTTTTTTTTAAAGTTAAAAATATTATATAAATTTATAGAATAATAAATGAAAATTTATACAGTCAAATTTTAATAAAAAATTTTCTAGAAACCCTCTAATAATATAAAATCAATAAAAAAGATACAATATTTAAATAGAATAATAATTCAAAACATACTACTACTGAGACTAAAAAGTAGTTCTACTATAATAACATAGAAGTACTTGACTAGTTACCTTTTTTATCAAACTTAAATTCTATTAAAAATTTATAAAATAAAACTGATCAATGAATAAGGCAGTTATTTATAAAAGTTTCTAACTTAAATAAACTTTGAAAAGTAATTTAAAAAGTTTGAATTAAGATAAATATAGAATATTTTAACAAGCTTATTAAAAGCATGTTACAGTATTTATTAATATTTTTAATACAAAAAGAAGTACACTAAATAGTAAAATTTTAAAAATTAAAGTTCTTGTTATTTTTTTATTTTTTTTTTGCATGTTACTAAATTTAAATTTTAGCAAAAAATGATTAAAAAAAATGCATTACAAAAAATTAAATAAATTTATTGTTTGATTTATTTTTTTTTAATAAAATTAATAAATAATAATATTTTTATATTAGTTTAGATTCAATAAATAAAATAAATAAAATTTATAATAATTAGTTGTTTATTGAAAAATTATTCAATCTTAATGTTTTGTCTATTAGAGTAATGCAAAACAAATAGAAGTCACTATATATAAACTAAATAAATGATATATTAATACTATGCTAAGTTATTTACACTTAATAAATATTATAATAATTATTTATATATATATTTAAAAATAAGTTAACAGCATAATATATGATATTGCACAGTACCAGTATAATCAATATGTAGTAAATACATTTACTAAAACAAAATTAGTTGTTTTAAATAAATTGTAAGTTAGTTAAAGTATAGCATTAATATATAAAAGAATATATTTGTATATGCAATAATTAATTAAAGAGTTTAATTAAAAGAATATATAATATGTATAAAGACTTTTTTTTAATTTTGAATTTGTTTATGTTTAAATTTTATATAATAAATATGTTTGTATATTCTAATAAAAAAGATTTATTTAGAAGTGTGGTGATCTAGTGAAGTGGTCAGGTTGTCAACCTCCAAGTGGCAGGTCTAGAATTCAAATCTTATAGATAATGAATTTTGAAAAATAAGGCTATGTTACAATAACTGTCTTTGTCGATCAATTGGATTAGTATATCTTTAACCTTTGTTGCACTATCTTGAATGGGAGCTCAGTGCATTTATGCAAAGTGTAATATTACATCTATATAGAGGAATGTTAATAACTAGTGTTGCATAAGAATTTAGTGCAAACTCACAATAAGACCACTAGGCACAAAAAGCAAAAGAACCGAAGAGTTGGAAACCTACTTGGAAATCCTAAGTAAAGAGGTAGCATAGACTTTCAACAGTACTACCGAACCATCAGAAGGCTTCAAAAAAGGATTACTAGAACCTCAGATGAATCAGATGACAACATGTATAAAGGAGCATATACCAACCAGGCTGTCAGGTTAACCAGATGAGCCATCTGGATTGATAGTTTGTAAAGTCTTGTAGGTCTTGTAGATTCAGAAGTAAGGGGTGGAAGTTAAAAAAGAAAGGTATTAGGATTCTTGTGAACTTTACAAGAGTATAACAGTTTAATGATTAACCCTGACTGCAAGTGATAGTCTAGGCCAGAGCAGTACTGGGTTAGCTGTAAGTATGGGATACAGAAGGCTCTAGTAGGCTTAGTATAAAGTTAACATGACTTAGTAACCATGCTATATTTGCAGCAATAGCTGCAGTTGATAGAGTAGGAATAAATACAGAAACTAGAGTGTTTAAATAGAGAACTCACAGGCAGGTTCTAGGTATGGCAACTAGTGTAGAACCTTTAGGCAAACTACTTAAAATAGACAATAACTAAAGTTGTATAAGTAGCTAGTTGTACACTCTTTCTATGATTGCCTCTGTAGCTGTTATATACAATAGTTATATGCTAACTGATTATTAATAAACTCCTAGGTCACAATTACTTACCTTAATATTAAAAAAAAAAAAAAAAAGATTTATTTAAAGATACAATAAAAACCTCAAACAACAAGTTTAGAAAAATTATTGTATCTTTTATTTTCTAAATATTATTAGTATTACAGAAACTAAAATAACAAAAGACAATACTATTACCAAATTTTATATTTCAAAACACTACTCTTATTTCTGATCATGTACTAATAGTTCTAAAGCTAGACTATACTTATAATTTACAAACAACTTATAATTCACATTCACAATATCCTTATTCTTTCTGACTATACTATTGCTATTAATTTCTTCTTTAAATATAATCACAAATTCTATATTATCTCTATATACTTAATATGTAAAAACTCACAACTAAGACTTCAAATACAAAACACTATTATTTAATAAATTCAAACAATTAACTGAAACATTCTACTTATAATACTTGGTGACTTTAATATACTATTAATAATTCTATTTTCTTATTCATTAAATAAAAATTATTAAAATTTCTACAATGTAATAATATTTATAACTAGCAAATTACATTTATATCTTCTTTTATACCCAATATAGCAGTAAATGCTACAGTACTATGATTATATTTGGGCCTACTTTCCTTTACTCAAATATCTCAATTTATTTTACTTAAATGATATAAAAAGTTGCATTCAAAAAGATTACAAAATTCTTATATTCTCTTATCTATTTTCTTATATTTTTATAGCCAAAAACAGATATTCAATCAGAACCAAACACAGAACCTTTAATTACAAAGCAATAAACAAATATAATAGAAAATCTTTACTGATCAAGTTTCTTTTAATCTCACTACAAGCAAACTTCTCTTTCTATTTAAACTTCTAAATCTTTTAAAACTACTTGGCTTAAAATTCAAACTAGTATTATTAATGCTACTACTAAATGTTTTCTTGACAAAAAAATAACAATTTGCAACTTTTAATACTTATTTTTAGCTAAACCTACTTTATTTTAAAAAGCTCAATAATATTATTAGATAAGTTAAAGCCTTTTTAACCAACTTATTACTAACATATATATATCTTAATCCTACTATACACTATTTTAACTTAATGCATCATCTTAATATACCTTTTATATTTAAGTTTTATGAGTTTATACCAAACTGGATTACAAATACTAATAATAAATAGCAAGCTTTTTATCATATCTAAAATATAGAAAACATTAAACAAATTTATGAAAAAATAAATTAGTATATTAATTTTAGATGTTCTAAACTTCAAACTAACTCAAAATTAATAATTAATAGTATACTAAACTGTCACAAAAATCTTATAAAATTTAATAATATTAAAATATTAAATAATATTATTACAGATTTCAAATTTATTCAAATTATATTTAAGAATATTTTGATAACTAGACTGTTTATAAACCTATTAACACTCATAAATTCAATACTAACTAGTTTGAAAAATATAAATCAAAAATTAAAACCAGATCAGACTACTATAATTTAGCCTTGACTAAATTTTTATTCATTAGAATTTCTGCAATTTTTAGCTAACTTCTCAATAACAAAACATGTAGCCTATATGGTATTAGCTATAAAATATTTAAATAGACTGGTTATATCTTTTTTTCAATTAATATTTTTTTTATTTAATTCATATATTCTAACTTTTTATATATCTAAGTAATAAAAAGAGTGTCACATCTTTTCAATATCTAAAAAATCTATTTTTAATAAAAACTTATCTAATACAAGACCTATTAGTCTAATTGAATATATTAAAAAATTATATACTAAACTTTTTACTAACTGCCTTAACTCTATATTTATGCAATATTCTATTTAATTCTTTATAACTATATTATCCTATTAGAAAACATTACCTTTATCCTTATATATATACTTAACAATATTATTGAAGATGCTAGTTGTAATAATAAACAATTATTGCTTCTGACTTAGAACATAACAAAACATATAATTATGTTAATCTAGAGCTTTTTACAAAGTTTCTTAAACAGATATCTATGCTTCAATCTCTTACAATATACTTACTAATCTTTTTAGTAATCACCAAAATTTAGTTATATTTAATCTTAGTCTTAACAATTTTTATTTAGTTAAAAATAATATAGATTAAGATAAAACTATAACTTTTCTATTTTAAATAATTTATTATAATTCTCTAATTCATAAAATTGCATCACAATTTTCAGAATACTATCTGTCTGCATCTTAGAAAACTAATCTCTAACTAATTTTAAAGAACTTAATTAAAAAAATAAAGTAAACTATATTTTAAATTTTAAAAAAAATTAATTTAAATTAAATAAATAAATGCTAAACAAAAAAAATAATAATAATAATTGTTAGTTCTTAAATGAATTACAAAATTTCCAAGTAAAATTTCTAAATTTATATTACATAAATAGCATTTTCTAAAAGTTACATAAATATTTACCAAGTTTCTAGCAAATTGTTCTTTTGAAAGTTACATAAATATCTACCAAATTTCTAACAAATCATTCTTTAGAATGTTATATTAATATTTATTAAGTTTTTAACAAATAGTTCTTTTAAAAATTATATAAATATTTACCAAATTGTTAGCAAATTATTTAATCAAATATTATATTTTAGCATTTTATTTGCTCAAATATTACATTCTAATATTTTGTTCAGTCAAATGTCACATTTTGGTATTTTGTCTAAAAATCACTAATTGATTTTAATTAAGCACCAATACTTTTTTTAAGCATATGACTTTTATCTAATAATATATTAATTGCTCATTATTCTAGCCAGTCAAATATTAATAGTTAGAGATATTCCAATAACAGCAATAGAAGTATTACTATTAAAGCAGCTTAAAGTAATAAAAGCAAAAGCAGTTTATATATTTGTTAATAAAAATAAAGACTAGTGACAAACAGCATTAGTATACTTTAAAACAGAAAAAGACTTTAATATAGTTATGAAAAAGGAAGCAACTATTATAATACAAAATTAGAATAGAGCTTTGCAAAGTTATATAGAAGTAGTAAAGTAGAAAAAAAAGAAAAAAAAAATGAAAACATGCTATATTGTTAAAAAAAATACATAATATGGGAGGTTTTCAAAAGGCAAAAAAGAATTTAAAAAGAAGAACAACAATAAAAAAAACTAACAAAGTGAAAATAAGTTAATTAAAAGGAAGTATAATAATAATATTCAGTTAAAAGTAATTAAAGTTAAAGAGCTAAAGAGTAGTTTACAAGACACTCTTGACAAAATTTTAAAAAAATTAGATGAAATAAAAAAAGACAATTAGAAAACATACTTCTGAAACACTTCTAAAAGTTGTTGTAGATGTTTTTTAGAAAGAAACAACTACTTTGTCAATTGCATAGATAAAAAGCTGTAATAATAAACCAAATTAAAATAGAGACAAATACAACAAAAGTAATAATAGTATAACAAATATTAAAATAGCATGCTATAATATAAATAGAATTAACAAAACAATAAGATCAAACTAAAAACAATAGTCAAATAGTTAAAAAAAGAAAATATTAAAATTTTGAGATTAGTAAAAACAAACAGTAATAATAAAGGCTTAAGATTTAGTTTAAAAAATAACTATTTTAAAAGTTTGTAAACATGAAGTATAGTTACAAAAAAGAAAAGATCTAGTATTGGGCTGTTAGTAGGTTAAAAATAGAAAAAATATATAGAAGAAGTTTGCAGATTTAAGAAGTACTTAGTCAGAGCAAACTTCTATTCAGACAGATAAAGATCACAGTAATGATAATATATATTCCTTCAAATAATAGAAAAATAAGCAAAAAATTACAGCAAGTAATAGTAACAATGTATATGAAAAGAGCATATAACTTATAGTTTATAGTTATGAGAGATTTCAATTATATAGTTAATAATAAGTTAAACAAAATATGTAATAGATTAACAATAGTAACAGAGCTCTTCTATTACATAAATAGATTGATAAATTAGTTGTTTAGTAATATGTATAAAGTGTGTAACCCAAAGCTAAAAGGTTACATTTGGTCAAAGCAGAATGTATAAACAAGAATAGTCAAATATGGATATTAGAAAATCTGTAGCCAAAGGTTGAACAAGCAAAAATCATTAATGTAAAGTTTATAACTTTTAGTAATTATAGTATTATTTGTTTAGTAGGATTATTTAAGCATTTAGTTAAGATATGAAGTATAGCAAAAACAAAAAAAAGAGATCTAATAAGAACAATCTATTTATACAATAAGACAACAAAAGAAAATTAGAAAGATTATTAAACAGACCTCAAGAATTATCTGTTAAAGAACAAGAAATTTAAAATATTTGAAGCAGTTAGTTATAGTACTGATATAGATAAAGTGTGAAATATAATGTTCAATACATAAAAGATACAGCTAATAGAAACATACTCAAGAAAAAAATAATTCAAAAGAAAAACAGTATTAAAAAGAAAATAAAAACATCAATACTATATAAAGGCATTATAGTACTTAGTAAACTACTATAAAAATTAAAAAATTAGTAAGAGAAGAATAATAAAAACTTAGCTTAAAAAGATTAATTTAGAAGTAGAAAGGATAAACATAGAATATAATCTAAAAATAAGTTATATAGAAGATGATAATGCAACATATCTTTCAGAATGGAGTCAACAGTTAAAAAGCAATAACAAGTATTAAAAATAATTGAAAAAATTAAAAAAAATAAGCATATAAGATTTGAAATTAACACTGCAATTAAAAAAAGATGTGAAAAAATTAATAGAAAACTAGAAAAAATGCTTATTAGTATTTTAAACAGACCTTGTAACAAAATTAGAATTGACTGTATACTAAAATATTAAAAAGATATAATTGATATGAACTCTTTCTGCAAATCCATTGCATAAAAATTAACTAAAAATCCATCTGTTAAAAAATAGTTATAACTATTTATTTTACTAAAACAATCTGCCTTGGGCTCTTAAGTAAGTTGTTCAGTTTATCATTTTATATATATTCTGAAAATATTAAGCTTCTATATTTCAAACTTATCAAAAAAATTGTACTAATGGCCTTTGGCCTCCAGTTTATAACTTTTAGGTATTTTGTAGTTTCTACTGCCTTAACCTACTTTATACTCTTAAATAAAATTGTTGTACACATTTACCCAGTCAAAACAAACTTTAAATGAAGATTTTTGACCCAATATTGACCAAATTACAACCAAATTTAATATTTACTCTTTTGTAAAACTTTTTTTTTCTATCTTTTGTCTTTACCCCATCCCCTTTTTCCATATATGTTTTTTGTGTAACTATATAATCATTTTCTAATTTATACTTTATTAATTTATACTAATATCTTATAACTCATCTATTAATAGAAACCTATTCACACACTTAATTATTGCTATATTTAGCCTTTACTAATATTACATAGTAATTTGTATTGCTAATCCTATCTGTGTTCAGTATCCAAGTCATATTAGTGACCTTATCACTCTGATTACACTCTAGTAACATCCCTGTAATATTTTTAAACTATAACCCTTGCATCTATCTGTAACCCTTATAAAACTCATTATTTACAACTATATTCTATTTAAAAATATTTCTAAGTCAATTTAGAGAAAAAACTCTAAGTTTTTAAGAATATTTATACTAAACTTGTTATTATTTAACAATGTCTACTCTAATTCAACAAGAACCAGATACAGTAGACCTTGATTACTTCTACCAAAACTTCTCTAATAGTTTTGGAATTATCCTCTACGAAGAAGAAAACAATAAGAAGGCTCACCCAATCCTTTCCAAAATCCAACCTACTAGCTGTTTAACAAAAATTCTTAGATCAAATAAGATTACTCATTTCTTTTAAGCTCCTACCTCTACTTTTGTAATTACTTGTCTCTATAGCAAATATCACACCAAATTCATCTCAATCTCAAACACCAATTACACCCAATCTACTGAATTTATAACTGCTTACATCAATAGCAACTTAAAAAAAATTAACAGAACAACCCAACAACTTATGACTAATCTCTCTTTCTCTACTAATAGTGTTCTGCCATCTCCCACACCAGACATGCATTACCATACTTGCCCAAAATGCTCTCTTCCAATTGGTTGTACCAAGAAAAATAAGCATTACTACCCTACTGAAAAATATGTCTCTAAAAGCAATAAAGTCTATCATCTTACTTGTATGACTGTTTTATCTCAACATAAAGCTAGTTTATTCCAAACTAAGAAAAACCTCACTTAAATCTTTCAAAATATCTTATATAAATTCTCTCAAATTACTAATCCTCTTACTGTATCCTTACACCAAACTTCAACTTTCTCTGATCTTATTGATTTTTTTTTTCTACAACAATTAATACTAATTCTACCTCTAACCAACCTTCTACTACTAGTAATCTTAACATTTCCAATCTGAATTCTAACAATTTTAACAATACTAACCAACTTGAAAATACTTCTACCAAATCTCTCTCCCAATCTTATTCTAACATTCTTAAACCAAAATCCAACCCCATATATGACTGGGTTGCAAATTTCCCTATTACTAAAGAAATGCAACCTAATAAAAAACTTCAAACTACATTCTCTC
>CAJVQA010002896.1:0-20767 GCA_910591915.1 Cetraspora pellucida
TTGTTGTTGCTGTTGTTGTTGTTGTTGTTGTTCCTGAGAATGAGGTGGGTTTTGGTATAATGGTTGTTGTTGTTGGTATTGTTGTTGGTTATTGTTATTAATAGTATTATTATCCAGATCCATATCATTTGTAGTAATGTTATTGTTGATAGGTGAGGTTGTAAAGGTAAGTTCGGATGCAAGTGGATTGTAAGAGTTAATTGTTTGCTGAAGTTTTTGAATGAATGTAGGTGAAGAGCTTAATTGTTGAGCGAATTGTTGTGTACTTGTGCAGGCTTTGTGGTAAGGTTTATCATTAAGCAAAGTAGCATCAGTTGCCAGGTAATGTTAGTTGTTCATTTCTTTACAGGCAATGGGTAGGTTACATTTAGCGCAGAGGTGGTTGTGTATATTAGGAGAGGGTGATGCGGTAGGTAATGGTAGAACAAATTCAGTAGAATTTGCAATTGTGTTTGCTAGAGTTTTTTTGGTCTTTAAGTTTTTTAATAACATTTGTGGTTTCGTGTTGTTTGTAGGTTTGATTAGTTGTTGAGATAAAATATGTATGGTATTTGCCACAAAAACATGTGACAACAGAGTTGGATTCAGGTGCTTTGAAGTAATGGCTGCATTTGGTACTTCCTCTAAGTTCAGTAATATTGCAGTTTTTTGGTTGTTTGTTGACAGGGATAGGATGAGATGAAGTTGATGCATCCTCATGGATACCGATTCCGAAGCTCTTAGGACACTTCTGGTAAAAGTAGTCAAGGTCAATGGTATCAGGTGCACTTGTTACAAGGGTCGGCATCTTGATCTAAAAATAGATTGTTGAGTATATTTTTGGGAAAAATTTGTTTCGTTTAGGGGTTTCTAGACTAATTAGGAAAGTTTGGAAAAGAGTTTGGGTTACAGATAAGCTGATTGGGTGTTTAGGAAATTCTAATGGGTCCCAGAAAAGTGAAATTTCCGGGGCAACCCAGCAAGTTTTCCTAAGATTGCCAATGAAAAAACCTGCAAAGAGCAAGTTTTTGTTTTCGCTTTTTGCTTGTATCTCTATGAGTTTTGGTCCGGTTTTAATGAATTATATATCAAAATGTCCGGCTCAGTGAGCTGAACAACTTTTCAATAGGTAGAAAGATAGATTTAATTAGTAAAATTATGTGTAAATAGACAAAAACCAAAAACTTAGTTTTTGGAACTTTTCTCAGCAACCAGATTTTATTGAGAAATAAAACACAGCTGCCTAGAAGAAGAAAAGTGTGCTGGACAACTTTACTTAAGAGGTCAAGTAAGGTTTACATAATAGAATGTTGAGAAATAATCAAATGTTTTTTTGTAGTTTTGGTATAAGTGATCTACGGAAAGAGTTACTATTATATTTTACATTCTATATTAAATAAAAAGATACAACTTTATATTATACATAGACAATTTTCTCTTTATTAGCTTATCAAAAACTAGAGGTTTACTAACTATTTTAGTGAAAAAAATAGGTTGAGATTAAAGTAGCTCTTACCTTCATCTCACCTAGTATAGTTTTTTTATCATGTATCTTATATATATGTATAATTAACTAATTAATAAAAGAGATAGAGGATAGACTTCTTTTTAAAAATAAAAAATAAAAAAAATCTCTTTTTATAAATCTTTTTACACAAAAAAACAACAAAAATTTGTTAGTAACAAAATTATTAATAACTAGTTATTTTATTAATATAACTAACTTTGATGTCTTAAATAAACTCATTTAGCTTACAATTTTATATATATCTTGAAATTTATAGGTTTTTTATATTTAAACTCATATTTAATATTGTTAAAATTACCTTTAGTCTTAATAATTAAACTTTAACTATTTTTTATCAACTACTTTTCTAATTCACAATACTGTTCTAACAAAAGTTGTAAAGTATCTTCTTTTAATCAAAACAAATCAAATCTAAAAAAAGCTTATAACCTCAAATTTGATAGAATTACAATAAAAAATAACTTTAACTCTCTATTATTTCTTTAAAAAATTCTTTTGTTCTTATCTCTAAATTTTCTCTCTTACATGTTTTTTATGTAGCCTTAAATTATTTCTAAAATTGGTTTTATTTAATATTATATTGTGTAAATTAAATTTAACCAAAAAAGATTTTTCTTTGTTATAAAATAATTTGGATTAATTTACTAAAAATAAATTCTATACCTTATTACACAATAGCAACTGTAATATGTAGCTAATTATAACTTGTGTTACACCAGCCACCTAGCCACATTAGTTACACTAGCCATAACTTGTATCATCTAGATTGCACAAGGTTATAAAAGCTGCAGTAATACTTCTGTAAACACAAAACTTACCTTATAATAAATCTTATAATTATATCTAAATTTTAAAAACTTATAACTAAAAATTATACTAAGCAAAAGAAACCTAGTTTTTTAAGAAATCTAATTCAAAATCTTGACTTTAGTAAACTCTGAACCTGACTCTATTGATCTGAATTATTTTTATATAAAATTTTTAAAAAGTTTTGTTATTAGAATTTATAAAAATATATTATAAACATTTTGCCTAACACCTTCTAATAAACAACCTAACATCTGTATTACTATAGAGCTTAAAGGCAGCATCTAAACCTGTCACTATCTTTAAGCACTTACTACTAGTATTACAGTTACATGTCTCTATGAAAAATACCATACACATCTCTATTTATAAAAAAAAATCTTATCTATAAACAATACCAAAATATTAATATTATTAAAAAATTAAAAGACAAAAAATTATTTATTTTCAAAACTATTGATTTTACCAATTTTATTCCACTATCTCCAACCTTTTCATCTGCATTAGCTGTACATTAACACACTTATAGCAAGTGCAATCAACCTATCAACTGTAAAGTAATTAATAATAGACATTATTAAGCTACTTACATTGAACTTTCTAATGATAACTTATGTTATAAATCATGTTTCAAAACTGAAACTGAGTTTAAAGCTAGCAAACAAACTATTATTAACCCAAAACAAGGACCTTTCTAAGCAATTTTACTTTATGAACTTGAACAATCTTTCAACACATTTTATATCAAAAATCTACTTATTTTTAAACTTAACTTTTTTACTCCTACTATTGAAGCTACAGCTAACAATACAATAACTGATACTACTAACATAGATATTGATAACTCTAACCTATCAGACAATTACCAATAGCAACAACAATAGCCAAAACAACAATAACAAATACAACAACAACAACAAAAAACATCTAAACAACTAAAACAATAACAATAAAAATTATATAAACAACTAAAACAACCTTATAGCCAAGCTGTAAAACCTAAGCTTAACCTATTATTTGACTAGTTAACAAACTTTCTAGTTACTGAAAAAATGAAAAACAATACTAAACTTTAAACAAATGTTTTACAAAAACTATTTAACTTTTTTAAAAAACATCTATATAACTTTTATCTAAGAAAAGTTATCAAAAAAGCAATAAAAAATTGCCTTGCTCTCAAAATAGTTTTATCTACTTATTTGACAAATAGCTAGTACTAAACCTAAATTCTTAACAGCATAATCTTACAACTAACCAATCTGCTATAATACCTTTTAACATTCTTAAAGAAACTCTCAAAAAACTTATTCTCACATTTACAACTGTACTTTTTACCAAACTTAACTACTCAGAAATTTTTACTTTATCTGTTATCATTCCACTTCACAAAACTAAAAATCATTTACAATTCTATATTAACCTAGCCCATCTTCATCTATACCTATCCAACAATTATCAAACTATTAATTATACAAAATTTGCAGAAGACATTAAACTTAGACTGAAAAGATTTAAAATATCATCAAAAGTTACTAGTTATAACAAAAATAAAAAATATCTTTCTATCAATATAAATACTCATTTTAATATTTAACTAGAATTTAATATTCCTAAAATCTTATTTATAAAAAATACAATATTTTCTTTTTAAAAAACTAATTTTTTATTTTAATTAATGGTTCAAAAAAGCTTTTTTACTATACAGTAGACAATTCTCCAATACTATTGACAAAACCAAAATATCTAACTACCTCAAATACCAATTTAAACAACACTTTATTTTTCATCTTAAAGAACTTCTTCTTAGTACTCATAAATTTGCAGAACCACATAATCTAAAAGAATGATGACATAAAAGCTTTAAACAAGTTAACTACCATATAGTTACCTGCATAAACTCTAAATGCCCCTATTTATTAATTACTAAAACACCAAAATAAAAAGAAAAAAAAACAGCTACAAACTCTAAATCTAATACTAAATTATATTTACAACACAATACATTTGCACTTACCAAATACATTTTTGATGACTTTTATTAAAAATACCTCAAAAAAGATAATAAATCATAGAATAAACCCTATTTTTACTCATCTATTTTTTATACTAAAGGCAAACATAAAGCTACATTTCAAAACCAAATTTCTACTACTGTACTTGATGAACTAGCAGCAAAAGCAGAAAAATATATTTGCTTTGCCAATGCTATTAAAACTAATTCTAAATAACATAGCTTCTATTTCTACCAATATTTATTAATCTACCAAAACACTACTTCTAAAACTATAATATAAATAAAATGAACAAACAACAAGCAATTAACTTTATTACAATTAAACTTATTGATACTGACTTTCTTGCATAAGTAATTACTTACTTTTACTGCATATATAGTAACTCACCAAACTATTCTAAGATTACTAAATTCTATAAAAAAAAAGCTCTTCTTGAAGCTAAATCTATTCTATACAACAAATTCAATATTAAATTTAAAATTTCTATTGCTATAGAAGAGTCTCTCTTTCTAAAAGAAGAGAAACAAACTTCTTTTCACTAAATTGTCTTCTACACAACTCATAAATGCAGCTGCCACTTTATCAAAAAAGACTACTATAGTATTTGATAAGAAAGATAATGTAAGTAGACAACAGAAAAGCCTATTTATACAAAGTACCAAGCAAATGACAGTCAGACTCAATGCACAAAGCAGACTATGAAACTCTTTACAGCTATAAGAGCTGCTTCAAACAGTGAGTGCTTTGAGCTTCAAACAGTGAGCAATTCTGAAGAAGACAACCTAACCTCTCAAGTTTCTGTTTTTAACAATTTACCTCTTATAGAAACAAACATATACTATAACAAATTTCTATAATTACACAACCTATCTATTATACATAATCCTATAACACTTGAAAACTTTCTATTTTATTTTTGAAAGCATTTTTTCAAAAATAGATTCAAAATATTTATTAACCAAAACAAAACTAAGTTACATATATATACTAACCTTTTTGATCCTATTTTGCATAAACATTATACTATTTAATCTTTTCAATATGAAATATACAAACATCTACTATACTAACAACATTTAACAATACTTCATTTAGCATTTACTCAGTCTTATTTGATCAATTGTTTTTTACAGATTCATTTTCTGAATTTCTATTTATCCAGTTACTTCTACATCTAATCATACAGTTAATAGACTTGAGAATCTTTCTCAACTTACATTCTCTAATACTTACAATACACAATCTACTATCTATCTACCAATAGATGAAACACCTACATCTGCCTTATATAAATCATTATATTTATCAATATATATACATACACATAAAGATAAAATGATAATCTAAAACAACAAGTTTGGAAGGATTATTGTTTATTCTATAACATCAATATAGCTAGCATTACAGAAACTAAATTCACAAGACAATGCAAATGCTGAATTTTCTAGTTTATAGCAGTTTACCTATTACTGATCTTGTACTAATAGCTGTAAAGCTGAAACTGCAATTATGATTCATAAACATCAAAAACTACATGATCATAAAACACTTCAATTTTCTAATTATGCTATTGCTATAGACCTTTTTTTTAAGTATGCCTTTAAATTCTGCATTATTTTAGTTTAGTTACCCAATAATAACCTTTAACTTAGACTTCTTATTCAAAATAATATCATACAATAGATTCAAAAAGCAAATACTAAAAGCATACAACCAATAATTATAGGTAACTTTAATGTCTCTGATAATCTATAATCATTATCAATCAAATTTAAACTTATTCATTTCTTCCAATATAATAACATATATAATCTAGCTAAACACACAAAATCCTTAACTCTTATCTGCATAATAGCAAATACAGCAGTCACATTGATTACATTTGAGCTAACCATTTTATTATTTAATACTTAATTTCTTATTATATTGGTGCTAACCAAAATACATTCAGTGATCACAAAATTCTCATATCATCATAGGAATTCCCTTATGCTATTACTGGAAAATGATGATCAGCTACAAAACTAAATGAAAAGTCTTTGACTACAAACAAATGAACCAAAACTATTGGCAAGCTTTTGCTGATCATGTTACACCTAATCTTTGAGCTAACAAGGCTCTTTCTACAACTAACATCATAGGATTACTTGAAGCCTTATGGCACAAAATTTAAAAAAGCATTATTGCAGCTACTTTGCAACATATTTCTAATAAAAAATTTACTGTTTACAACTTTCAATACATCTTTTCTTCCAAAGCATCTAAACTATATTTATATTTTAAAAAACTTAGCAATATTATAAGACAGTTTAAAGCCTTAATTCAAAACCAAACTTTAATGCCTACATCTTACAATCAAGACATTAATCAGCTTAACTCTCATTATTATCTTAATATATCTGCTTTGCTTCATAATTCTAATTTTTTATCTGACTGGATAACTGCAGTCAATACTGAATAGAAAACACTCTATTATGTCTATAACTTGGAAACATTAAAAATATAAGAGAACAAATTAATGATATTATAGACAAAAGATGTAGTAAACTTCAAAACAGTTCAACATTAATGATTAATAGTATACTTAATCAACACAAAGATCCTATTAGATTTGAGAATATCAAAGAACAAAATGATATTATTACTGAACCAACTTTTATCAAACAGCATATTCAATAATACTTTGATAACTGAACAGCTTCTAAAAATATTTAATCACAATTATTTGACACAATGTGGCAACAAGAATATTAACCTAAACCTAATATTGATCCTATATAATATTAATAGCACTTAATGAATTCTCTTTAATAGAAGTTTTTGAAGTTATCAGCCAACTTTCTAACTACAAAGCATATAGACCATCAGGTATTAGCTATAAAATACTTAAACATGCTAAAACACTATTTCTTAATACAATTACAGTTTTCTTTAACTGCTGTCTTACATTTGAACAAATTTCAAACTAATAAAAAGAAGAAGAAATTTTTTTTATTTTCAAAAAGCCTATTTTAATAACAATATAACTTATATTAGACCTATTAGTTTGCTTAAACATATCAAAAAACTTTATACCAAACTTCTTACTAACTGACTTAACTACATCTTTACTCATAACAAAATTTTATTAACTTTTAATATATAGCTCTACCTGGCAATAACACAGCTATTTCTATACACATTCTTAACAATGTTATTAAAGAAGCTTCTTGTAATTCTAAACAGCTTTGGCTTCTATCTCAGGATATAAGCAAAGCCTATGATTCTGTTGATCTAACACTTTTTACCAAATCCTTACTACATCTAAGCATGTCATCTAATCTTATTAACATTCTTACCAACTTGCTTACTAATCAACATAACCAGATTATTACAAATTTAGATTTTACTAACTTATACAATATTAAAAATGACATTGACCAAGAAGAAATCATAACTTCTTATTTTGAAAAATTTATTATGATTTTCTGATTAACAAAATAGACTCAGACTTCTCAGGATACACTTTGGCTACAAAGTAAAACACTAGTTTGCTTTAGCCAAAGTCTCAACAACTTCAAACCTTAGTATCTGTATTAGCATATATGGATGATACATTTTGGATAGCCAAATTTAAAGAAGAATTACAAATAATTATTGTTACAGTCACCTCCTTTTACCATATAGCTAATATACAAATTAATTTAACTAAATTATTCTTATCTCAAACATCTCATCTACAGCTCTTATTCACTTCTTTAACTCATTATTTATATCTATTTCTGTCAACTAGGCATTCAAATTTTTAGAATGCTAGTTTACTTTTAATAACTCTCATACAAAACAAAATTAATTAATTTATAATGAAGCAATTCAACTTATTAACATTATATATACTAAAAGAATTTAGACAAACAAGCCATATATATTACCAATACTGTAATTATTTCTACTATCAAATACAGATTATACAACATAATTCTTAAACACTTTACCTGTAACAATATTCTATCCAAATATCTTATTATAATTAAACATAAAGTCAAACTTTCTTACACTAGTCCTAACAGCACTATACTAAACCCTTATATATATAATATATATAATATTTGGAACATCCAATTATAACATCATGTATTCTGCTTTAACAAGAATTAATAACCTAAAAACACTTGGTATCTTTACAAAAATTAGATTATAGCAACTTCAAAACAATCTCTGGCTTGTTACTAACATTCTTTAGCACAACTAACCACTTATTGGTGGACCTAACAAATTTACACATAACTTCAAAATTATACAACTTTTAGAGCACTTGGGCATTTCAATTTTAGCAAATTCTAATATATTGTGGCCTAATACAATTTATGATAGTTATTAACTATTAGAACCTATACTTATTTAGCATTCCAAATGCAATATTTTTAGAAAACAACTTTGAAAAATAATATAATCAATCTTGAACAACTATATACACAGATAACAGTACTCTACTTAAATAACACTATTTTTTATCTAGACTTCATTACTTAACTAAAAGAAGGCAGTCTTTTTGGTTTATCTATTTAGAAGATACAATTTTGTCTAACAAACTACACATCTAATTCTTCCTCATTTTCAACCATCTGAAGTTAATGCCTTTGCATATAACACTTTACATATTAAAAAAAAACTTAAATTATAGTTACTTACATATAATAATAATAATAAAGAGATCATTATTGGCCAAATCTACAAATATCTTCCAAACACAAATGGGTTCTCTATCTCATACTGGAATGCTATTATTGATTTAGAACATAATTATTATTATCCTCTTCCAGATCTGAACTGCACACCATATACTGGATGCCATTTCAACTCAAATAGAATTAATCAAATATGTATAATTAATGTATTAACAACTATTTGTATTAGCTTTCTGAGAAGAAAAACCTCTAAACTCAAACTTAATACTAACTACCTGAATTTTATTTACTTAACAGCAATTAAACATTCTTTATGAATTTCATATAACTATCCTATTATCAACATATCAAATTCAACTATAATTAAAAATTTTAAACCTAATAAATATTTAAACAAAGTTGTAGAAATCTTTCAAAACAATCTGTTATATAAGAAATTTATTTTTTATATAGATGGTTCAGTAACTGATATTGGAACTGAACAAAGTTCAATAGGTATTAGATGAGTTGTTATCAATAGTAACAACCAAATTCTTTACAAATTCTTAGCTAAAATTCACTTTTGGCAATCAGCCTATAAGGCAGAGCTCTTCTCTATTTTTTAGCAATTTTAACTATATCTCATAATCTAATACTTCAAATTTATATTGACTCACAATCTGTTATCTTTAAATTTTACAAACTTTCTATTCAACTTAATAATCCTAATAACTCTTTAAATTCAATGCATGGCCTTTATGGCATACATTTTTCAATATTATCAAATTCTTTAATCTAAATATTTATTTTCATAAAGTTCAAGTTCATATAAAAAATATCTTTAATAACATAACTAATTCTTTAGCAAAACAACACACTTTTTTTTACTTTTAAATTTCCAATATACAAATATTTACAATTCTTTTCATATTTTATAATAGAAACAAAATCTTGTTAAACTTTCTACCAGACATTTTGTTAAAAATATCTATAAAGCACACATACTAATAATGTAGTTTTTACAAGAAAGAAACAATAAATGAGCTTATATTAACTACTATATAGACTGGAAATTCATGTAGCTATACCTTAATCATAATGAAAAACCCATATCTAACTTTATTAGCTTCAAACTTAATCAATCTAAAATCTTCAAAATTAAAGTCAACTATTAATCTACTTTTTCTATCACAATATCTATCTAATGATTTTTTTAAATGCTAACTGTTTTTGATACAATCTTCCTGACTTCTACTCATATTGGTTAACTTGCTCTAATTCATCTTTTATTATAAATATTATTAACTTATTAGTTTAGTACATTCTATCTAAATAAGATCTCAACTTATCTACTAGCCATTTATATAAACTTATTCACAAATTCAAAATTATTCTTCATTCAACTGAATATTATTTCAAATAAGGATTGGAATTACCTAAAATTTTACTTAATTGTTTAATCATTTAACCATTTAACTGTTTAATTTGGCTGATATTAAAATGATTCTGACCCATAACTAACATAATTCTGTCTGGAATTATAAAGCAATTTTAAATAGTTAAATGGTTTCAATCTCTAATTTCAAGCAAACTCTTTCTATCTTGACCTTATTCTTAAAGGCCTTATACCTAAAGCTCTAATTGAAATAATTTATAACTACAATATACTTATTAAAATAGTCTTACAAACTATTATTCAAATACTTTTCAACATTAATGACCAAATCTATAATCAAATATAGAAATCTTACTGTATTGACTTTTCTAACTTAAAAAAAATAATAACATTATATCTCTTCTAAGCTCTAACAATAATCATATCTCTCAACAAATATGACAAATTAGATATCACAAAAGATCACATATAAACTATATATACTTATGTCTATGTGAAATAACAAATTAATTACATTTATATCCTAATATCTGTTCACCAATTGAACAAGTTATTAGAAAAACTAATATATAGTTGACACTTTGGATTAATTATAATACATCTTACAACTATATTTTAATATTACAAATCTAGGTAGACCTTGATCACTATAGTCAGTTTAGGTTATAAATAAAACTGTCTAAGCTTTAATTCTTATATGTAGTTTTTATTTTGTAGTTTACAATCTTAGTATATCTTAGTATAAAGTATATTAATATATACAACTAAAATTACTAATAAAGATATGAGCAAGGCCTTATCTTAATACCAAAAAAAAATAAAATAAAAAAAGAATATATTGTTTTATATAATATAATACATCTATTTTATTTTATTTTTTTTAAAAATATTATGATGAGTACTTGTAATTCAGGATTTTATTGTTAGTATATTTGGCCAATAATTGCATTACAATCACAAGAGTCAACTATAGAAAGAGTGTACAACTAATCACTTATACAACTTTAGTCATTGTCTAATTTAAGTAGTCTACTTGAAGATTCTACACTAGCTGCTATACCTGAAACCTACTTGTAGGTTCTCTATTTAATTACTCTAGTTTCTATATCCACCTATTTATCTCTGCCTACTAATGACTCTGACTGATGCTGATGAAAATATGTTATGACCATTAAGTCTTTAAAACAATTCCTTAGAATTTTTGATCTTGTACTAAATCTTTCAGAATCTTCTGTATCTCATTCTTATAACTGACTCAGTATCACTATGTTTGAGACCAACATTGATGGTTAGGGCATCTATTAAACCACTATGACCTTGTAGAGTCCACCTTAATCCTGATACTAACTTCATAATATTCTTACTACTTTGGTATTTAATTCAAATTCTACCAAGTTATCATTCCAGATAGTTTAGAAAGGTAGATTATAATTATATTTCTGATTTACATGTTTACCAGCATGTAATCTTTTCTTCTAAAATTCAGAAATTCCAGTGATCTAGTTGGTTCATTCTGTTCTTTTTCAAAGACTGTCATATTTAATTAGTTTTATAAGTTCTAATTCTGTTTTATAAGTCTAATCTTTACAATAATACTATTGAAAGTTCAGGTTACCTCTCTACTTAGATCTTCCAAATAGGCTTTCATCTTTCTATCTGGTTTCTGTGATTTACATGACCTAAGGACTTATCTTGGGTTTACATCACCCAGTACCAGTTTGTATTTCTTTATACAATGTTGTATGAGTGTCTAGACCTTTCAGTTATGCTGGTATGACATGAGTTACAGATATCTAATCTCAACTAATCACAAAAGACAGTTAATTGTAACATAGAAAGAATTACAAATTTTTACCATCATTGGGATTTGAACTCTAGACCTGCCACTTGAGAGGTGATAACCTATCCACTTCACTAGATCACTACACCTCTACATCTATTTTATTTTCAGAATCATGTTTTTATAAATTTTATAATATTTTATTATATAAAATTTTAAAATATCAAAAGTAAGATTTTTTATAAAATTAAAATTTTGAATTAAAAATAATGATTTTTAAGAACTTTTAATAATTTTTCTATAAAATTTAATCTCAATAAATTTCAATGAATGGTTATAATATAGTTCAAAAATGCATTACCATAAATAAATTTTATTTATTTTTTTTTATTTTTCATTTAATAAGACCTAAAGTGCTAAAAATAACCCCAAAAAATTTATCAAATTTTTTAAAATTCTCAAATTATATACTAATTGTTATGTTAAACAACTTTGCTTACTATGCAAAGACCAATTTGTATATAAAAAAATTATGTTTTATATATGGTTATGATTATTCTCCAATTAGGTTAAACCATCATGAAACTCAAAATTCCAGTAATCACTGTTAGGGGAGTGTACATAATAAACACTAACACTAGTACCGTTACGAACCCTGTAAACCTTCATAATCACTGTTGTTCGTTCAAGTCATTCATCATGTGACTTACCTGCTTGTCTTCGTTGACCCAACATAACCGAAAGCCTTAATCACCCACCAGCAAATCTAGCACCCTCTTTCGTAAAGGTTACCTATAGTACGTTACACGAGAATTCGGATTGTGGAGCGACTGAGTCGCAGTTTTCCGAACCGAACAGTATCAACTTTATTTCATTTTCGGATAAGTTTGAAATGTTTTTCGTCGTTGAAAAAATCTATTCTATACACTTCATTTCATTTTCTGAGCTCCAAATTAAGATATGCCAATAAGATGCGCCAATAAGATGCGCCAATAAGATGCGCAAATTATTTTTGATAATGAAATTTATATGTAAAAATTATTTGCTCAGTAAGTACAGAAGTACATTTAAGATCACTCTTATCATCACTTAGAAACTATTAACTGTGCGTAAAAATCTGGTTATACATTAATGAAAAACAAACTTTAATTTCTAAACTTTAATTACATTTAACTTTATTTGACTTTATTTTCTTTGTATTTGGATTATTTCGTATTCTGTTACTGAAAATTTGCAGTTTGCATTTCTAATTGCTTTTTCATAACTACCATGACCATAAGCACACCCATTATCTTGATTAAAATTATCACACATGAAAAGATCACCAAAACATGGACCATGAATAGAACCACAATAAATTGCATATTGTGGGTTTTTTACACGAATTAAAATAGAGGAACTCATAGTACCATTTTTCAATGAAAAAATAAAGCTATCATTGCAATTTACCCATTTTTTAATTGATTGATCCCATGTTAACGGATTATAACCACCAAGAATTTCATCGGAGTTTTTAACTTTCATTAACACAATAGTATTTGCTTGCTTATCACATTTTTCCCAAAATGATTCTTTAGTAAAACCATCTCTGGTTCCACGAAGAAGTAATTTAAACTCATACGGATTATTTTCTATTGAATATGCTTCAGCTTTCTTATCAACCCATGTCGCAATTTCTGCTGCATGTTCTTCAGTAATAACTGTTGAAAATGGATCCATCATATCTGCTATACGTGTTGGTAATTTTGGTTTTAAAATTACTCGAGGTGGAAGGACTGTTGATGATATTTGTCGATTTGGATTTACAGCTCTTTTCATTATGTCTTTCCAAAGATCTCTTTCTAAGATTGTTTGGTATGGTTCTATATATTCAACAATGTCATCTCCGGATATTTGGAAATAACGGATATGAGGTAAATAATTCTTTAATGTATTTTTTAAAGCTAGAAACTTTTCACCAGTCCAATTTTCTGGTTCTTCAGATGATAAATATGGATTTTGTGCGATTCCCCATTTGACGACATAATTCCAAATTTTTACTTCTTTCATTTGTAAATCATCTCGTTTAATAAGAGTGACTAATGCATTTTCTTGAAGTGTTGTAAAATCTTCTGAGTCAAAAATCTTATTCGGATACTTTACCAAAAAATCATTACACCAATTTTGTAAATTTTGATGCTGATTGTTTTGAAAGCTTCTTTGATAAACACGTGTAAAATATAAGCGGAGCCAATTAGCTTCTGTTTTAATTAAATGGTTTTCAAAATTTTTAGCCAATTCTTCTAAAAGAAACTCTGAAGCAATAATCATGAGTTCAAAAATTAATGATGCTTCTTGATTTTCCAATAAAACCACTCCTCCGTAAATATATCTATTATAGTTGTATATTTAGATTTTAAGATTAGTTTCGTTTCTTGATGCGTATTAATATATTATTAAAAACATATACAAATATAAGATAGTAACTTACTTAATAATAATTTCAAATTGTTGAATTGAAATATGGTTTAAATTAATTGTTTTGATATTATTTGTATCTTTGTTAACATTTGCCAATTTATTACGAAAATATAATGATCTATATTTTAAAATATTCGAATGTGCTCGAAATGTTTTTGTATTTGACGATTCTCCAACATTAATGATTACATTAAAATCTTCTTTATCATCAAGAAGTTCAAGGTAATCGGTCGAAAGTTTTTCTAAGTGCTTTACTGCCATTTTTATTTTTAAGTTTCGTAGAACGTAAATCAAATCCTGATAATATCACACTACTGTAACGGTTGTTACTTGAGGGTTATCAGATATATTGATGGTATATCGGTCTTCCAATTGTTTTATAGGGTATTTATATTATTTGTGAGCAAAGACGTTCTTTATTATTCAATAGGGCTATTTATAGGACTCTCTTTCTACATAGAATCGTTTCGGTCCTTTTATAGTATATACTATCAGCTCTTTTGATTACATATTTAGCTAAAAATTAATATACAATTATATTATTATTAAAGTGTTCTATTGACATAATAATACATTGTGTCAATATGACTATATATTCTATCAGTACTACGTACGATAATCAGTCGGTCCTAAGCAGATTGCAATATTTTTTCTTCGTGAGCCACTAATTAAAGTAATTTTGACCAAAATTTTAATAGTACTAATTTATTGAAAAATAATGACAAAGCTTCTCAAAAATTCAAGATTTTCCAAAATGTAAGGGTTAGAATCGATCATGGGACTGATTTAGAACTGATACAACACTACTTAACGGAGTAGGTCTGTCATTATTTCTCAATAGGTATGTACCATTAAAATTTTGATTTAAATAACTTTAATTAGTGGCTCACAAAAAAAGGATGATTTCAGAATCTTGCAAATCTCCTTAACGTTAAGACCGACAGAACCGATTTGAACTGATCCATTACTATCATGCTAAGGTTATTACGTATCGTGAGAATCTTTACCTAGATTTTCATATGGATCTTCACATGTTAAGGGCGTAATTATGTAATCCTGGTTGCTATTTAAGGTAGGAAAGAAAATGAGGTGATATGGTATATACGGATAAGAAGAAAGAGAAGAACCAGTAGTGCTTTTTTCTTCTTTGGTCAGTTCTTTCATAGTGCTCCAACCCAGCCTTATAAGAAAAGAATAAAAAAAAAGAGAGAAATGACCAGGAGGAAAATATAAATTAGTATTACGGGCCAATATTTAGATAATAAAATTTGAGTATTGAAAAATTAGGAATTAGAAAAGAAAGAGATTGAATGAATGACAGAGTAGCTCAGGGACTTGCTTACCGACATAGTAATGGTACATAGCTAAAGTTTATTTGATTGGCTGATGCAAATCAATTGCCCGAGTAACTTATTTATACATTTTAAAGTACTTTTTGAGAACGTACCATTTCACTGATAAAAAGGTAAAAATTTCAAATATATCACTTTGTTTAAGTGTTGAAAAACCACCTTTAAAAATAATCTAAAATTCAAAAGAGTGTTAGCATAGTAAAAACTTTTCTTTAAATGGGTAAAGAAAAAAAGTTTTAGAGTAGTTTTGGAGCACTTTTTCAAACAAAATGTCTTTCATGATACTAATATAAATTGCCAAATCGATTTGTAACCTTAGAGCACTTGTTAATATTCGCTATGCAAGAAAGATTTACTTCCAATAAACTTTATTAAAAGGCAAAATATAATACTATCTATTAGATCTTGCAAAATTATAGAATAGAGGTAATTAGAAATTTTTTCATTTAAAAACTTTATTGCTATATTAAATAAACTTTGTTTAATTTGAATAGATACAAGTTTATTAGTAGTAAATTATTGGAGTTGGTTTGTTTTTCTAGTAAGTTTGTGATTAACTGTAAAATTTTTGGTTTATATTATTTATTGTATTTTTTTTTAAGAAAAAAATAAAGCGAGGCCTGCCTCAGCTTCTTTATTTATTTATTATTAGATATGAATAATATATAAGCTATTTATATAAAACTAAGGCTTGGGCTAGTTTATTCATAATTTAAACTTTGTTAAAAGGGGTCAAGGTTTTACCTAGTTATTGATTATAGCTATATAGTCAAGATTTTATTATTTTGAATAAAGAGGCCTGCTTAATTATTAATTTTTTCTTAAATAGTGTTAATCTAGATTATACTAATGATTGTCTAATTGTTGCTATTTATTGCTATATTTGTTATGATATTTGTACTTGTATTTATTGTTATTAAATTATTTTTTATTTTTTATTTTATTAAAATTAAAGTTTCTGCTTTTGGGAATTGATCTTTTTATTCAAGTATTTGGACATAAATGCTTTCAGGAATGTTTATACATAGAGGTTACAACTAGTTACATGTGCATTTTTGGTGCCTAATTTAAGTAGTTTGTCTATATATTACTATACAGATTCTATACTAGATGTCATACTTATAAGTCAACTATGGGTTTTGCCTATTTAAACTTTCTGCATATGTAGTTCAACTTGTATTATAGTAACATCTTTAAGGCTACACTTATCCAAAATACCTAATACTTTCAAGACCTTTTGAACTATTTTATCATTAACAAAAAACTTATTAGAACCTTTTATATTCTATATACAATCAATCTAGTTTTATGTAACTTGTTATAGTTATCTAATACTTGTAGTTATTGAGGTTATTTATTTAACTAGTATGTTATACTATTTTTACTCTTATAAAGTTTATTAGAATTTTAGTACCTGTTATTGCAACATCTTCTCTATTATTTTCTACTAATTGCTACTTAATATTAATAGGATTTTTTTAACTTACAATCTAGATAATCTGTTATAATATATATATGTATCTTTTTTTTCAACAATTCTGGTAACCTGGTTAGTCATATGTTCTTTTATATATTTTGTTATTCAGTTTATTTATTTATTCTTTTAAAAGTATTTTATAAGTTTTTATTAGTTTAACTATATTGTTTTAAGTTTATATTACTTATTTATTTAGAAATTTTTAAGTAGATTTCTGATTCTTTAGTTTCTTAGTTTATTGTACCTAGTTGTCTTATTATAAGTTTGCATTGAAGTCTTATGCAATAATAGTTATTAATATTCCTTCATATATGTGTAACATTATACTTTGCATAGATATCTTGTGCTCTTATTTGAAATAGTGTAATTTAAGATTACAGATACATTAATTTAATTAATTATTAAGAGACAATTTGTTATAATATAGATATAATTTTTTAAATTTTATTGTTGATAAAATTTGAATACTAGTTATATTATTTGAAAAATGACAACTCAATCATTATACTATGATTATTATTTTTATTAAATTATTTTTTGATATCATTTGATATTTAGATATTTATATTTTTTATAAATTTTTTTGTTTATTTTGTATAGTAATGTTATTATTAACTTTTTTGGTGACCAATCACCTAACTCTCCTTATAGATCACTAAAACTAACTTTTCTCTAACAAACAATTCTACTTTTCTCAAATATTTTACTAAATTAATAGCTCTTAAACTTCTAATTAAACTTTTTCCTTACAACTTTCTATTTTAAAAATAATACAAATTTATTCATACTTAATCTTTCAATACAATAAACTTTTACATTTTAATAAAATTATTTTTATTTATATTCTTTTTAAATTTCTTTAATTTATACTTAATTAAACTTTTTTACTTTCAAGTAAACTAATTATACTAAACTTTTTGCTTCCAACTATACTAATTTTGCCAAATTCTAACTATTATATTATATACTAATTAGTATTTTCTAAAAAACCTACTTTTTCAATTTCTAATAAATTTTACTGAGCAACCTTATTCTCTCTTATTAAACAAAACTATTCAGCTTATTGAGATGATTATTTTAACATAAATTTCATCTTTAACAGATCAAAACTTATTAAGTTATCAATATTTCTCTTCAAACTTCTATCTAAACTTTTTTCTGAAATTCTATTGGTCAATTTCAGAAAATTTATAGGGATGTCTTGAAAATTTCACTTTTTACCAATCTTAAAATATTCAAATTCCCAATATTTCTTCAAATTCTCTCAAAGGAACCTGGAAAATTTACTGGCTCTCTGGAAAATTCATTGGCAATTTTGAAAAATTTAATTTTCTTGTTTAATTTTTATTTTTTTTACTTTTTCTTTTTTGTTACCTATATTAAAAATACTTAACCTATACTATAAAATATTTAAAAAAACTTTTTGATATCATTGTTCCAAGCTATTTACAATTTTAAACATCTTTCTATTATTATCACTTATAATTTCAAAATGAATCTATAAACTACAACCTAACAAGATCACTGCTTAGACTGGTTCAAAAGTTATTCTATCTTAGAAAACTTTTCTTTATCTACACTTATGATATCTGAAATTTAAATATTAGATTTCTTAAACTAATCCTCAAAGATTTTTATTCTAGTTTAATTATTAATTTTACAACAATCAACAAACCAGCTGTAAAAAGTAATTTTAATCTATTAATTCAAACTATAGCAACTAAAAAACTTAAATTTATTATTTATTATAAAGCAATAGTTAGAAATAATTTTTCAGATAATAACTTGTTATTGTCTAGTATAGTAAATTGTTCTTAGGTATTTTTAAAAACAATTAAATAAATTAAAATTTAAAAATTTAGTTTGTAATTATTATAGATAAAAAATATTAAAATTAATATTTTTTAATAAAGATTATTAATACAGCTATATAAGTAAAATATATATACAAAAAATATTACTACTAAATTCCTACACAAGCTGTCTCAAAAAGTTTACGAACAAATATGAAAACTATATTATACAAAACTGGCACAATAAAAAACTGACAACAATATTCTACTGTATACCAAAAACCAACAAAGAAGATCTATATAAACTAATAATAATGATATATACTATGTCAACTGACATCAATTATACAGTACAACCTGCAATTTATGTGGACTATCAAGCTTAAAACATATTGATCCAAATACTTGCCTACCACTTAGTTATGCTCTATGCAAAATTAATTTATGGCTTGATCATTGGATACTTTATAGCTATCCTACAAACAACATTTTATACTATCAAATCTAGGTGAGTTTTAACCATTCTAGTAGGTTTAGATTACAGATAAATTAGATAGATAATAGTTAGTTTCTTTCTATAGTCTGAACTTTACTTTTGTAACAAATTTGTAATTAGAATAGATTTTGTAATTTATATTCAGAGAAGCCTCTGGAGACATCTTTAACAAATTAATAAAGATATAAGCAAAACCTCACCTTAATTCCAAAAAAAAAAAAAATATATATATATATATTATAACTAGGCTTCAAACATTTAATTTTTTATTTATTATAATAGTCTAAAGTTTATTTTTTATATTATCATTTAATGTTTATATTTTTAATATTGCTATATTAGTATAAAATTAATAATACAGCTAACTAAATTCTTTAATTTGTTTATAATTATAACTTAGTTGACAATAAGTTAATAAATATATTATATCAAGTAAAAATCTGATCTTTTAATTAGGATACTTAGATTTTATTTTGCTAAGCAATTTAACTAATATTATATAGATGCCAATTTATTATTACTATTAATGTATATTTGCAACTAATAAAATAATAACTAGGATGTAGCAACTTAGTGAAGTGATCAGGTTGTCAACTCTTCAAACAGTAGATTAGGTGTTCAAATCCCATCGACAGTAAAAATTTAGATAATTACCCATGTAATATTCATATTACAATAATTTTTTTTTTTTTTTTTTTTATTATTATTATATAATATCAAGTAGGAAAATAAAAGTACATGGATATATCAATTAGATATTAATATATAACTAATTGTTATTTCTAAACTATACTATTGTTACTATATATTAATGACATCTAGTGTGATATTATCCTATTATTTTCTGTTATTAGTTAAATTAACTTCTGTTAATTATTAACTACAAAAAGGAATAAAAGAGAAACAGTTTAATTAATAAAAACAAGTATATATATTGAAGTTTTAACACAAAATTTTAGAAATAAAGATATCTATATTAGTATTGAATATAAAAGTAGTATTATTAATATTTGAAGATTGAGCAATAGGTAAGTGGAT
>CAJVQA010002897.1:0-20767 GCA_910591915.1 Cetraspora pellucida
TGTACAAACTGTAACAATATGTTCGAATAAACAGACCTGAGGCATGACCTCACCTTAACTCCAAAAAAAAAAAAAAAGTAACTAATTCACTATATAAGGCTAAGCTATCTGCTGGGTTATATAAAAAAGAAATATTATTGATAAAAATAATATTAGTAGTAGATAGTAAAATAGAACTTCTTAGATTTCCAAGATGTTAACTAAATTCTTTTGGTTTTTTGAAACTAAAACTTAGAAGAGTATCAAAATAAAAGTCAAAAGCATTTTGGTATTCAAAAATTAAAGTAAGAAGTTGAAAAAGATTAGTATATCTTCTAACTAGAGTTAAAGTGATTGTTTTAGAATCATCAATGTTTTGTTAATATTAACAACTAAAAATAATATATTTAATGCAAAAGCAAAGTGTAATTCAGTTTGAATATAAAGTAGTAAGAATGGTAAACTTGTTCTAAGTTTGAAAGAAATAATGTTGAGCAGCAAAGTTGGTTCTGTACCAAGTTTAAAATCATCAAAAATTTGAGCAAAGACTAGTATATCAAGGAAAGTAATACTAAAGACAAGATAAATCTGGATGCTGTGCTTGAAGTATGTCTACTGCAATATGAAATCCAGTTAGATATGCTTGTTGATAGCTTTGGATGTTCTTGTTGTGAAGTTTAGCAGCAGTATGAACCATAAAAGAAAAAGTGTTTATATATTCAAGACTTTGCTAGAATAGCTAATACTCGTCTGGGTCTCTTGTCAGAATAACTAATACTTGTCCAAGTCTCTTATCAGGATAACTAATACTTGTTCAGATCTCTTGTGTAATAACTAATACTTGTTCAGGTTTCTTGTCAGAATAACTTTCCTAATTTATTCAGGAATGTCTTGTCTGAGATAATTTGTTTCTCTTTAAAAATTTAATCTTTTGCCAGAAGGCACCAAATGTTATTGGTAAAAGCCTTCTTAATTTTCATACTATAATGATAACATAGCACAGAAAATCTTTTATAGATATATGCAGTGTCCAAAAGAAAAGTATAGCTTCTATTAGATGTTGCTAAAAAACTATACTCTTCTCTGAGACAGTTTAGAAAAAGTAATATAATACTAATAACTTTATTTTATTTCACTAGAAGGAAATAAATCTTGCTTGTAGGAATTACTCTAGAAAGAAAGTATTAATACAGTTTTTTTTTTTTTTCAGTATTAAGGTAACCTCTTTGGTTATAGCTTTTTATTAATACTTATATCAGATATATGTTTTATATAAATGTATCTATAATGAATTATCAAATGAGTATACAACTGACTACATGTGTAACTTTTCTATATTACCTATTTAAGAAGTCTGCTTGAAGGTTTTTCACCAGTTGTTATACCTAACACCTCTGCTTAGATGTTCCATTTAAACTCTCTAATTTGACCCTGATATTAATTTCACCAAATCATAGACTCAGATCTATTCACTTTTAACTATAGAACTATAATTCTTAAACTATTTTTATCCTTAAGGTAAACCTATTAAAGTGAGCCATATTCTTTTTTACTACTTACCTGGTTTGACACTATGGTTAAAGCCAACACTTGCAGTTAGGATTACCCTTTAAACTGCTATTATCTTTGTAAATTTTATCCAAACCCTGATACTTATCTTTTTAACTTCTTTTTTATCATTCTCTACTAGCCACAACTCAGAACTAACTGACTCTTCAGACTTCTAATTCAGATGGCCCAGTATGATATACTTATGTATCCTTTTTCTCTGATAATTCTAGCAGCCTGATTGGTAATATGCTCCTCTATACATCTTGTCATCCAGTTTATCTAACAGTTCTTATAAAAGTGTTTTATAAGCTTCCATTAGTCCAATGGCACTATCAAAAGTTTGTGTTACCTCTTTACTTGGGATTTCCAAATGAGTTTTCATCTCTTCAGTTTCTTAGTCTTCTATACCTAGTGGTCTTATTACAGGTTTGCACTGAAGCCTTATACAATACTAGTTTTTTTACATTTCTCTATGTACATGTAATATTACACTTCACATAGATGTCTAAGCTCCCAATATTAGATAAAGCTCAACTTGGTGTACCTAAGATTACAAATACTCAAAACTCAACCAATCAGCAAAAAACAGTTACTGTAATATAGATATAATTTTCAAAATTTGTCATCTGTAAGAATTAAATCTTAGACCTGCCACTTGAGGGTTAACAACTTATCCACTTCACTAGGTCACCACACCCTTATCAATACAGTTTATAATCAAAAGCTGTTTATTAAAGTAATAACAAAAAAGACTATCATTAGGTTTATGTTCTTAAAGAATTCCAAGATATGTTTATAATATAAAAAGAAAGAAAAATGTCTGTTGTTTAATCACACTTGGGGAATTTAGCAAATTTTATATATCTGTAAGCTAAGTGGCTAAGTGGCTAAGTGACTAAGTAAATAATCATTAAGTAACTAAGTAACTAAGTAACTAAGCAACTAAATGATTTCTAAGTGACTGAAAGGTTTTAGTAACTAATAACTAATGATTACTAAGCAACTAATTACTAAGCAACTAAGTAACTAAGTAACTAGATAACTAAGCAACTAAGTGACTAAGTGATTAGGTAACTAAGCAACTAAGTAATTACTAAATAACTAGAAAGTTTTAGTAACTACTAATAATAATAATACAATAATAAATAACTAATACTAAATAATAATAATAAATAGTAATAATAATAACTAATAATAATAATATAATAATAATTCATTTTATAACACTACTATCATTCTTGCTAGTTTTCTATTTCTTAATGCAATTATTCATAAAAATATTGATTTAACCTTTTCTTTAACTTTAATTACTACTGTTATCTTATACATGTTTCTTTTTATTTTGTATAAGAATATATTTTCTACTTTTTTTACTAGATACTTAACCTTTTGCTTTGAGATTTCTTTTAGTAGATTCTATACTATACATATTACTAAGTTTTTTTTGCTTTTTGTGTCTATATTCTCTTCTCTTTGGCTCTTTATTTTGTCTTTTATTTTCCTTTTCTTTTCTGCATCTTTCTTTTTTTTCATTGTTACCTTTTTTTTTTTTTTTTTTTTTTCTTTTATTTTTATTTTTATATTCTTCTGTATTAGGGATTATTCTGAACCAGTCATTGTGCTTTCTTTGGATCTTTAATTGCTTTTTTTCTACTGTGTTTACAATCAAAATTAACTACAATCTAAGTATTATTTTTCTTAAACACTTCTTTGACTTTTATCATATATTTGTTAGTTATTAGTAGTTTTTTTACAAACTTTGTTTTTTCTTCATTTGAGCTACCTAGCACATTATATGCTAGTATTTTTGCTATATATATTAGTTTTTTGCTGCAATCTCTGTTTGCAGATGACTATATACTTTGTTCTAATAGTGTTTTTATAAAGCTGCTTCTCTCTATTTCATGGTTTTATTTCTTTTTTCTTCTTCTTCATGATTTCTAATTGTTGCTATTATGTCTTAACAATCTTATTGCATTACATTTGTCTTTAATGCTTTAATTTCTTCTTCTATATATTTGTCTATTGTTGTTTCTGTTATTATACTTATGTCTTTTGTATTTTTTATGTCTTCTTTATTTCTTCTTCTTTTTTGTTATTCTTTTTCTTTTTCACTTATATTTTGGCATAGTTTTTTTTTCTCTATTACTATATCTATTGCATTTGTCATTTGTCTTATTTTTTCTATATATATTTCTAGTATAGTTACTTCTTTTTTTGATATTATTTGATTTTTCTTATTGCCTATGCTTTCTACTACTATTGGATATTGACTTATATAATTTATTTCTTTTGCTTATTTTTCTACACTAGTTAGGTTTTTCATATCTATTTTAATTATTATTTTATATATTTTCTTTAGTATTATTATCTCTATTAAATCTGTCTTTCATAATGCTACTATAATTATATCTTTTATATTAAAGTAGTTGTCTCTGTTTACTAGTTTTTGCTCTAACTCTTTATTATCTATAAGTTTTAGTATTGTTTCTGCTCTTTTATTTATCAACTTTAATGTTATAGACTTTTCTAATTTTATTTGTATCAATATTTGACTATGTTTGTATAATTATTTCTAAATGCTTCTATCACATGCACTTTGTAATTCTTATATGTTTATCTTGTTTATTTCTATATATGCTTGTTTATTTGTTTTCTCATGTATTTACATGATTTAAAATGATTTGCAATTCTAAGTCAATACTGTTTTTTAAAATTTTCTTTTTAATTGTTATTTTATCAAGCTTGTCTTCTTTCTACTTGCTATGTCTTTTTATTTTCCTTGTTATTGCACTTACTAAATCTGTTTTAAGTATTCTTTCTTTTTGTCTAAGTCTTTGACTATTGTTTTAACACTAGTTTTTGTATAAAATATGATTTTTTTTTTGTGAGTTTGTGTTTTGATAATTAGTAAAAAGAGTTTATGATAATTTTTTTTGTTAGTTGACTTTGATAGTTTTTTGCTCTTTTTGTTATTAATTTAATATATATAACCTTTTATATATTAATATTTGCTTAATGCAACTAAATTTATCAAATTTCAAATTATTAGTTTTTAGATATTATATATTATTTTTTGTATACTTTTATAATTAATTTAATTTATAATGTAAGTATATATGCTTTTTGCAAACATTAATAAGTATATTACTACTATTGTACTATTATACTTTTAGTTTAATATTGCAAAAAGGTTTAAAACTGTAATTTATAATATATGTTGTAATATACAATTATTACTTTCTTAAGATTTATAATACTTGTCTAAAATGTTTCAATTTTAATTAAACCAATTCTTTGCTACAGATCTTTTTTGCATGTTTTGCATTGTTTACTACTTTAGTTTTTAGTTATATTTATATTAACTTCTAATTTTAAACTTATAATTTTTAATATTAATTTTATAGTTTAAATAAAAAAAAATTTAATAATAAATTTTACTATTATACAATTTTTGAACTTTATTATTTTAAAATTTTTTAAAACAGTTATACAAATTTATATTTTTAGTTTTCATATTATTGATTGATTTTTTATGACCTATTATTCAAATTTAACTTTTTTTTTATATAATAAAAATTTCATTAATACACAATCTAAATACCTAATAAAAATTTTTATATGTCAAAAAAGTTTTTTATTAATAATAATAAAAATAATTCAAATATTTTTATAAAATATAAATAATCTATTATTTTCACAAAATTGAAAAAAATTTATATAGAAACCTACTAAATAATTGATTATAAGAGCAATTAATAGTGATGCTATAAAAATATCATAATGACGTAATTACTGACCTAATAATACAAATTACATATTACATTGAAATAATTATTAGCCTTTTAAATATAAACTAATAAAATTTTCAACATAATACGTATAATGTCACCATGACATTTTTATGACACCACTAGCCTACCTCAATTAATAGCATTATTTTAATTCAATTAATTGATTGGTGGTGCAGCTACAGAGAATCAATTAATTACAATTTTTGCTATTTGCAAAATATAATGACTTGATAAAATACATATGAGTATATTTGCTGATGTTTGACATTAAAATTTGTAGCTTAAACTTGTGCAAACCACAAGAATATTAATTTACATACCTTTACAAAAATGCGTATATAGTAAAGCATTTTAAGTCGGTTCCAATGAATGCTAAAGTTCCGAACAAATGTTACATAGTAACGTTTTTTAGACCTTCAAATGATAGTAATTTATATTCTTCTAAATAATAGCCAATAATCGAAAAGGTGCATTTTTCAGATCTTTAAATGATAGCAGATATTAGTGTAATTTATGTTCTTCCAGATCATAGCCGATAATTAAAAGGTGCCCTTCAAATAATGGTGTAATTTATGTTTTTCAGAATCACATTTGAAGACGCCTTTTTTAGATCTTCGAATGACTCAGAGTAATTTATGTTTTTCTGGGACACAGCCGATAATCAAAAAAAAAAGAAAAGGGTTAATGAATCATTTAGATATTGTCACAGTTAATGGCAATATATAATAGTCTTAAACTGGGAACATACTATGATCGCTAGACTTGTATTAAGGATCCATGTACAGCAGAGACAGTGTCCGATCCAAAGTGAATCCCTCTTGCCTGTGATCAATCGCAAATTAATTGTGATGGATATAATCCCTCACCAGTTTCAATATATGTGTAACATTAACGGTCTCTGCTGTTGGATCCATGTGTAGTGATAAACTTTATCTGTCAATTGATTATACCTGTGGAATATGTATGAGTGAAATCATATGATTAAATAAAATTTTATTCAAGTGTGGTTTACATAGCTTGCGTATGAAATACGCATAACCTATAAAATATCCTTTTAGTAGTGATGAGTTGATATATTTACTATATTTACAGGTGCTTGATCTTGTTAAAAGCCTACTCCTATATAATCACACCCTCAGGATCCACAAAAAGCGTTCTTATATAGAAAAGAATTTTTATATATTTAATACGTAGTAGTTGGTTCAAAAAATAAATGTGCTTATATAGGTGATTTATAGTGATGTGCTCATATACTGTAGCTTAAAAACTATTGATTGAAATTGTATATTAGGCTGAAAATCGGATACAAGATAAAACTTAAAGTGAAACACCTTCCAAGAACACGGATAAAACATATTCCATTAGCAATAAATTAAATTAGCTTCAATCAATAAAACTTTATGTTGTAATTTTTGTGAAATACAAGTATTAATGACTACCTAAAATTATAGTTTACGTATTCAATTGGGTATTAACAAAACTGGCTAAATTTATGTCGTACCTTCCAAAGACATTTCAATTTGAATAAATCTCATTAAGAAAACATTCTTTTCAGTAAAAAGTCCGCTCCTGGAAATCAATAAGATTTCGGTGTGAAAATCGATTGGCTAGGAGACTTGCACAACTCGAAATAATTAACTAATAAGAACCAAATGTCCGAACGCAATAAACTTTAAAGATGATTTAATTAGTGTTTCATTGATGATTTTGGTGGTTATGCTAGGATGATTAAGTATAGCGATTATATATTAATGGGGTTCTTTTATGAAATAAAATTAAGGTAATCTAGTTCAAGTTACGTATTATGAGTTCTAATAACATGTGGTTCATTATTATTCATTGGAGTTAGTATATATACGCTAATTAGCATTTAGGAGGTACTCATTACGATAGATCAATACAAAAACTGAAACAGCCACTTTTCACAAATAATAACCTAGTAATCTAAGTCATTTAAAGATCATTTGCCAACCCAAATTTGTACGTACGCACCTGATATTGATTCTTTATTTTATTTCAAATTTTTTGTTTTTTTAGTTTGGCCCTCCTGTAAAAGCTATTCAACTCATTTGTAGCCTACTAAGGCTAAATTAGTATTCCCTTTACTTCCTCTTACCAGCGCTCTTCTCACAATAATTACGCATATACAGTATATAGTATATATTTGTTCGGGGTCTTTTTTCATTAGAGGTTGGAACCGGTTTTAATAATTCGAGTTTATCGCATGATAAATTTTGATAAACGTTGGGGCTTGGGTTACAGCTCGGTTTAGTCGGTTATCGAGTCAGTTAGTCGTTTAAAGTCGACTTCAGTAATATCATATGAGAGCTGCATAGAGAAAACCTCTAAGTAAACCGATCTTAATGATTTGACACTGGGGCGTGTCCAATCATATGTATGTCAAATAATCATTTATTATAGTTTAAGTAGTAAATATTTATTTGTCATACCCTATGATTGGTCACGCCCCAGTGCCAAATTATTAAGATCGGCATGGTGATTAACGAATAAAATTTTACTTACAGGTTTTCCCTGTGCAGCTCTCATATGATATTTACCAAATTCAGAGCAATATGCATAAATATGCAACAATTAAGTTTATCTGAGTCAGATACTGACTCGACTTCTGGAGTCGGGTCAGTTCGGACAGACACTTGGGTGTCCAGAATTATGATATGCACATAATTGACCATTTTTTTCGCATCGCACGTGGCTTAAATATGATTGGTAGGTATGATATTTTGAGATTACTAGACTAGTCATGGCGCAAAAATGTCGAGATCAAGTGATGTACCACCAATTAAAAAACGTGTCGCCCGCAAAAAATGATCACTAACCAGAAAATGTCTTTAGTGTATTTATGAATTGTTATCAAACAATAAATTATTGTCTTTAAGTTTTCAAAAGAATTTTTTTTAATGAATAACCTAAATCGCTTAAAATCTTATTGTTTATACAAGCATTTGTTTTTTATTTCTACGTTAGACCAATAAGTTGATAATTTCAAAAGATGTGCTTCATTTAATACTATAAAAAGTGTTTATGAGACTAAGCAATAATCCAAAGGTTATAATGAATGGTAATTACCAAAAAAATATTCAAGATGTTAAAATAAATTGTTGTATTTTTTCATTATTACTATCGCTCTAAAAATATTTGAAATTTAGATAAACTTTTTTGTCGTGTCAAGTCGTTCTTGATAATTCTTTGATCATGATAATTAATTTGGTTTCGGCATTGTAACCATTTTTTTACCTTGATTCCTTTTTCATTCAAGAAATCTTTATTATTTTGAATAGTATGACATCCTGTGCAGGATTTGGATTGTTGATCTGACATAGTAAAAGAACGACTTATCGTTAAAAAAATTTTTTTTTTAGTTGATTTAAATGTGCTAATAATCAAAGAAAATAAAAATTCAAATAAATATAAAGTAGAATACAACTATAAGCAAAATCCATAAAAATTTTAAGCAATAACAGCACAACAGTAACGATGGTAGAAGAAAAAATTTTTTTTATTCGTTATTGTATAGTAATGATAATGAATTTTACAAGTACACCGACTTTTTTTGATTTGTAATCAAAATTGCCAATAATCAAATCCGGTAGATCTGTCCGGCTACTATTTTTTTGTGGGTGACGCTAGGGTCGTTCCGGTTAAAACTCCCAATCACGTGTAACGTGAAATCGAACGATTAAACAAAATGAAAGATTATTAGAACTGGTATTAAAGTTAGGTAAGCAACAAAATATATCAAGATTTTGCAAGGAATTTTTTTTTATTAGAACGTAAAAGGCAGTTTCATGGGCAAAATTTTGATTTCAAAAAGTACAATTTTTACGCTACACCTGATCTTCGAATGTTATCACGTGATCTAGGCATTTAATGCAATCTAGCAGAACCGATTACTTTTAATTCTGGTCAAATTTGCAGATTGTTTGACCAAGTTCAGAATCTTTGGTCCGAGTCTGGCCAAATGATCCGCAAATTTGACAGAATTATAAGTAATCGGTTCTGTTATTTAAAGATTAGCCCCAAAATTGATGTGATAACTCGAATTATTAAAACCGATTCCAGTCTCTAGCTCCGATTGGCTGGATAATACGTATATAGTGGCCTATAAAGGTTATATATTATCTTTATTTTGATTGGTTATGACTAAGTTCCAGGGCTTAGCCTTGAGCCAAACCTCGTACAACTTAAACAGTTAAGACCAAGACCGGACTTTACCGTTATCATCCCTAATTTTGGTGAACCCACTAATCTATTCTCATAATTTTACCCAGATCGTCCACTTGACCCGGGTCTCTCCGATTATCAGACCTATAACCATACAACCGATCCACGGATCTATTATATAAGCTTAAAATTGCAATGTACCCGGATCTCGTTTACAATTATAAAAAAATATATTGATATTAGTTATATAGTAAAAATTTCAGCAAAAATTATAGAATATAATATTTTCTTAATATGGATTGGTCATATAGTAAAAATGTTCTTGAGTGTGATCAAACTTATACGTAGAACGTACTAACGTAAACGCATTAAGTACGGGTTAGTTAATGGATTAAATGTTATGAGGAGATTTCCTTCTACCGGTTTTTATCTAAGCTATTATGAGTTATCACCAATACTGTAGCAACAGTTGAGGTTCCAGATGGATTCCATTTCTTTATGTCATGATAAAATTAGCAGGAAATGTGAAAATATCAATTTTCCTTCGTGGGTGGCGTTATTATAAAAATCAGGTTCATCAAAAAGTAAAAGTTATATCGAATTAATGCCATATAACTAGTAGTGGATGTGTCAGAGGTCTTAGTATTTATTAGTCTAAGTGTTTAAAGTAAATTATTCAAATGTATTTACTATATAATAGCGTTTATTGAGTATTTAAAATAAATTATATTCATGAATATTTACTATTTAATTTCATCTTATACCGAGTCGTCAACTTCAAGGTTTACACTTATTTCGAAGTAACGCACATGAGCATACCCGAAATAAAACGCAGGTGGGCGTTATTTCGCACTTATGCAGTAGGAAAAAGGTATATAGTACAGCTGCCTTCAGCAAGGTGTGAACGAACGTAGATCACTATACATCGGGAATTAATTTTCAAGAGCCGTTCTAATCAGATCTTTAGATTTTTCGATTTCCCCGCATGGATATATGGAAGTCGTTTTTCACACTTTTTGAAACAGCCGGAGAAGTCGATTGAAGTGATCATTTTAATTTATTAACCCTTAATAAAACTTTGTACTCATGTTGTACTGACATTTATCTTAAATTTTTTTTAAAAAAGTGTTGGTATAAAAGATTTCGCCTTGGTATCGAATTATGGTAGCATTTAAATTTTGATCAAATTTCAGAATTTTTTTAAAAAAAGTTTGAGCCAAAAGATATAGAAATAATTGTGACAGAAGTAGGGAAGGTGTAAATGCAAAAAAAAAACCATCAGTATGAAATAACGATTCTCATAAAAGATCTAGTAGAAAATTTATTGTGACAATCATCTCATTGACGGTTTAAAGATAGCCGGTTACCGAAAAAGAATTCTATCAGCATTCACTTCAACTCTTAAAAGGGCGTTAAATTATTGATCGGGGATTAATTTCATATCATTAATATTTAATGAAGAATTTGATAGTGAGCCGATCTGATTATCGGTAAAATGATCGCTCATATGTAATTAGCTTAGTGAAGAGTGATAGCATAACAAATTTAATATTAGAACTTTTTATAGATCAAGCATTACATTATCCCTTACATAATAATTTATGAGTAAATTTACCCGAAAATGGTCGTGATTATCTGTGATAGACTATATTTAAATTTGTAGATATATCACAGTTCATTTCAAGTTATGATAATGATACGGGGTAAAGGATAGTAATGATTTCATGCTAAACTGGTCTAGATCAAGCGAGATGTAGATTATTTCATTGTAAAGCTATATATAAAAACCAACTAGACTAAAAATCTTTTAATATAACTAATATTGAACAACTGTTTTTTCATAGCCACTGTTACCATTACGATCATACGATCATTACGAACTTTAATTTTTTTTATCTTCTAAATAAAGGTCATTTAAAAGAAGATCCAATTATCTTTGGGGCTTCCTTCTATTCCATAGACTAAAGCCTAGCAAATAATAGTATTTTTTTTTTTTATGGTAATATAAATATAAGTACGCATTTTACATTTTTAATCTAGCACTTCTCACGTGACTATAGAGTAATTTTGATCAGCGATGAATTACTATTTACATGAGACCGAAGCTTAATCAAATTTGAATGGTGAAGTTTTGGGGTTTCCTTTCTCTGAATTCAATAAGATTTTTCTTTGCATACTATGAGTTCTTATAAAAGATAAAATCAAGCTATACTAGTTTCGTGATAACTTCGGGCGCATAATTAAAAATGGTGATATTGGAATTCCTTAATGACTTTTTTTGACATAATTTAATTCCCTTTATATTACATGCAGTACATAACAGACTCAATGATAGTACCATATGATCTATTCATTTATAGTCATGTAAATATACCGAAATACGCGTACATCTTTGGAATTTGTATGTATCCTAGCCTAAATTAGCACATTCTGATTTTTATATGACGTGTAGTTTATGTCATACTCTAAAATCATGATTTTCTTCTAACATTGAATGTACATAATGTATACATATTTGCCTTTTAAATAGAAGTACGGCTATGACAAGGATCTAATTTTGACTTTACTTTTTATCCGCGGATTTTAAAGCCCAATAGATTATCGATCCTGACTTATATGCCTTACTTTTTTAGGCTAGATCAGTTCTCCACATGATTTTCTGTTGGAAACCCGGTTTGTCAAGAACAGCCCGGATTTTGTGTACTTTTCTGTTTGAGCCGTATAATCTATTTATTATATATAGCAACGATCGTATCATGCATGCAGAAAAACTTGATGCATTAATGTATATCTTTTTCTTATTCAGATTATCTTAATATTATTCTAATCGTTACATATGCTGCACGTCGATTATCTAATCTAAAAAATAATTTATTGACGTATACCGGTACTGATTCACCTTAAACACTTTAATAGCAAAATTTTTATTATATATTTATTTAATGCCTGCTCTTAAAAGGTTACACGAACATGCGATTTTGATTACTAATTTTTGAACAACTCATGCGTTGTATAAATACGTAATATAATGAATGATTTGGTATAATTTAGTTTTAACTGTAAATGACAAGCTGCTCAGATGTGGTTATATTGTTTACAATTTTAAATTTTTTTTTTTGGCTTCCTTTTTTTTTTTATTTTTTATTTTTTTTTACATTATAGAAACCATGCAGGGACAAAAGGATCCGACCATGAATGAAGATAGATTCACCAGGAATTACGTTCCACTTTATAAAATCCGTTGTGACATAATATAACTCAAAAAAATCTCAAAATTTAACAATATTCATGTAATTGGCTAAATACGTATGTATCTACATAATTTTTGATATTGTGATATTATAAACATGGTTAAATGCACAATAATCCTTTCAGTGTGTAATCGTTTACCCTTGTTGCATATTCAGGGGAAGCGTTTATGTTAAGAAGGCACAGGAGAAAAACAAACAAGCCTGATTCGAAATTTGTGCGTAATTTCCTTTTTATACATACACATACATGCTTGACGACTATTTTCGGTAATTTTACTAGGTGGAAGGGACCAATGAGGCTAAAATGCCGAAAGGACGAGACTTCTTTTTGATTATCACGCGAAGTATGATACAAATTTGATTCTTCGACTACTAAATTGATGAAAGCATTCAACGTGTAAATGCCGTGATAAAGTATTGAGCCGTGATGACACTCAAAAATTACTATTTTTAGATAAATAACATTTATTTGCCCGAAAATAAAATGCTACTTTATCACATTACTTTCTTGTCTAGAACGGTATCATAATATTGTCACGTATTGAGCATATAAACTTTAATCTACAAAGTTTGTTATATTAATATAAATTACATATAATATCGATATGAATAGTTCTAGGCATATTAAATCGAGTTTGCTAAGCCATCTTTGGTGAAAAAAGCCCGTCATCTGTGGATCAAATAAAATTTCGACACTCGATGCTATATATGAAAATCTCATTCAAACCATAATGGATTGGGTGGATTTTTTTTACCCGAGTCCGTTTACTTTTGTGATCCGTTCCTTATAGATATTCCAAGTCATTTTGATCGGCCTTTTGGCTATCCAACAGACGGTCCGGGAGGTGTTCATACACTTGTCTAGCTTATAGATCTACCTTAAATATATACAATTTTTAATTCTGAACAACTTTAATTAACGGTTTAAAGTAGCTAGCATAATAAAATTTTGTGTTATTTAAGTCAAAATTTGTTCAGTGACGACATTCTTTTGAAGATTCTACGGTGTGCATGTCAACTGATATTTTCCAAAAAAGATGAAATTAAATTCTTATTGAACACGTTTTTAAAACCAGCTCATATGTGCCCTACTGTTATCTTTCTTGATTGCGTCTCGCTACACATGAGTGCTTAAAATATTTCAATAGCATTTATGCAAACATATTAAGAGTTATATATGCTATATTCTATTTTTCTTAAGTGATAATATATATAAAATAGGTAACACGGCTTCTAAATTCCCCGAATTTAATATCAAAATACATACTTGTTTACTTCCTTGTTTATCCTACACTGCATTTAGATGAACATTATGCTTTCGCCAGAGGCGTAAATAAATTCACAGGTAAGTTTATCTAATATGAAAATTTTTGAGCAATGATTCAAGTCCCGAGTCTTACTTGTAAGGTACTAGCATCAAGCTTCTATACAGTATATTACATATATGCACATAATTTATCCCCTGACTATGATTGCTATATTTGTTTGTTTTTTGTAAGAACTACTTTAGAGTATTCTACGCCCTGCACCAAACTAAATTGATAAAACAGCTAATTAAAAAGTGATCGCATTGACGCATATACAAGTAACGGGGTAACGAAAAAATTTTATCAATTCTGGATCAATCTTTTTTTTTCAAGATAAAAACCCCACAACTTGCCCATTCTCAAATTATTCCAGACCTTTTTACTTTAATCGATACAAAACCTTTACGGTAATGGTTTCCAAAAAGAATCTTCAAACCTGAAATTCCGTAAAATGCGTAAAACTCTCTCTAATTCTATGGAGCTTCTCCCCCTCCGTTTCACAATCATTGATAATATATAGCATATATATCGATATGTATATGCTAGTCTCAAACCTAATTCTAAAAATCGATATTTTCCCGTTGACAACTAGAGCAAATGCTCGTGAAAGACATGTGCGACCATTAAATTTATTTATTAATATACTTCTGGCAAGTAATTAGTAAATAATTTCGTCGCTCTTCTTTGATATTGGATCGGTGATGGTCACAATATCTGTAAATTTTTGATCGGGTAAACCGTTGAGGTGTAATGTTCTGTATATATCACCTTATTATGTATATATTCTATGAACTTTTTATATGTGTACATATGTATTATTGAACACTGTAAATAATGCACTTTGTTAGTTTGCATATTTTCGGTTATTTCCATTTTAACTATAAATTCTTTTTTTGATTCCTTTATCGACATGGCCTATCTATATATAGTTTATTCACGGCATAGTACATATTCGTAAACATATGTTCTATAGTAAAAACAAAAAGCCTTCGTTAAATTTTTTTTAATCTATTAAACTTTAGACTCGTATTCGATTTTCTTTTCGTAACGATTTTATTTTGTTATTTTTTTTTTTTTAGAAAAAATAATAGGATTTCAATTCAATTTCGTTTATTTGCCACCGTTTATACAATCTTTTTTTTTTGGATTTTGAATGTATGCACATGCTAACATTAAGCAAAAATTATAACTATAATAAATAAATAAATAATCATGTGGGAAATTTTTATGTCCTAAATGCAAGTTAACTAATTAAATAATCGATGACGACAGTTTTGATTTCCATGTCTAGAATTCATGAGCGATAGTATCATCACGTCAAACACTCCACGAATTCTAATATTAATAATAAAACATAGACGTTCCCGAAAATTATTTAACTTTAAATTACATAATGTTAGACTTTCACTAGCAACATATAATCTATATCGTTACATTTTTAAGTTATACACCGATTTGGGAATTTAAACCGATGGCACGATGTGACTTTAGACCCATTAAAAGCCTATGAAATATCTCAGGAAATGGGTCCTTAGATTTACTCTTTAGATGAATTAATGAACGGATATAAAACTAATTAGAAACAAAGGAGTGATATAGTAACGTTCAGTTCTATCAAAATTTGTTAAAAAAATTGGAATTATTTAAAGTGTGATATAGGTAACGAACGCTTTTAAAAAATTTTCTGGTCTAAATTTTATTTCCCGAAGAATCATATTTGCATTGAATTAGCTATCCATTAAATAAAAGATTCTATCTGTACCCATATAAATGATATTGGTAAGGTAAACTCCACTGTCTCTATAACTATACAATAGTTTTTTGAGTTGGTCAAAAATTTTCAGATCAATTAGTTGTCAACTTAGTACATCAAATAGTCACGTATTTTAAATAACTTTGATTGGTCAAATTGATAGTCACATGTATTGTACTACATTTGATTAATTTGATTGGCTAAAAAACAAAATTTAACAATCAAGCCTAGCCTTAGCCTAGCCTTAGCCTAGCCTAGTAACAGAGGGAACGTACCCGATCCAAAGTGAATCCCACGGTATGATCAATTAAAACTAAAAGAAATAATTTTAATTTTAATTGATCACACTGTGTGTGGGATTCACTATGGATCGGGTACGTTCCCTACTGTTTAGCCTAGTTGGTTTTTTAACACAAAACACATTGGCATTGTCATGACCTGAAAGGCTATCAGTCTTTAACACCTATAATAAAGCTGGCTAACACTTAAATTTCGTAAACGCGCTATAACAGGGTACTTATATCTCATGATCATATGATGTTTAGAAATTAATCTTGAAATTTATTAAAACGATGATCTATGAGCTAATTTAACCAGTTATAAATAATCGGTTCTAATATTTTGATCACATCAAAATTGGCCATGATTTATGCATTCGGTAAGTTTTTACCTTATGGAATTCAACTTCCGATAGTGCTATTCATTCCTAACAGCTAACACTAAATAACGCCATCGGAAATTGAATTCCATAAGGTGAAAACTTACCGAATGCATAAGATTGGAATTATTATGAATTGCAGGTTTTCTCTTGGCATCGATCATATAAGAAAAAACCGTATATCTCGTGATCTAGTATGTAGTCAGGATAGTGTGCTACCTGATTATTTTCAGCATTTTGTGTAAATAATTCGATATATTCTAATTCAAAATCAAATGTTACTTTAAAGAATAAAAATAAAACTATGATATTTAGATTTTAGACGAAGAGTCATATAGTGATCGAAGCCGATTTTTATGTCGATTTCTCTTGATTTTAAGGTCGTTTAGCTATGGTCTATAGACATAAATATATTTAATTTGCTACAATTCAAAAAATTAGAGTTTAAATAATTTTTGAAAAGGCTTTATTTTAACAAAATCAAAAGCTATTTCTTAGAAAAAACTAATTTTAATTATTTAACATTGAGAATTTCTATTTACACATTAATGAGATTTTATTAATAAAAACTACTTTTGAGATTAAAAAAAAAATTTTATATAAAATATATTTTTATACTTTAAATTTAATTTAACTTTAATTAGATTAATGTTTTTATAAACAAAGTTTATCTATTAAAGATTTTAGATTTTATTAGTTTAAATTACTAAAACTTTTAAAGGCTTTATATATTTAATCTATTAACAAATATTTATATATTAGTTGTATATACGTATTATCTTAGTTATATCTTATTAAAATTTTATTCAAAAAGATATTATTATTTGTTATATTTAAAGCCTACTGGTAGATTTTGATTTTTCTCTTTGGTATTCTGTTTTTTTAAAAAAAAAACTTTGATAATACTGTCAGTTGGGTTATTAGGTTCTAAATTTATTATAATATAATTTATGATTATATTTACAAAATTAATTATTATTAGTACTATTAGCTATTCTAATTTTAACTTCACTAACTTTACCCAATTACCTATATGACATTTAAGTCTGTGTTTGCTGCATAATTGCATGCAATTATTATAACAATTACTTGCAATTAGGATATATAATTAAACTATTATATAAACAAAAATATTTTCAAATTTGATATAATATTCTAATATCAGAAATACTATCTTCTATAATCATATCTATATGTTTTATTTATATGTTTTATCTGGTTTTGTTTTGTCTAATTTTTTAATTTAACTATATCTAATAATATCTTATTTTTTATATATTTTATCTTTTTGTTATTATATTATTTCTAAATTAGTTCTATTTAGATATGTTTAATTCTTATAATTTTTTAGTTTTGATATGTTTATTATTGTTTTTATTAAGTTTTTTTAACAATGCTTTAAGATTTATAATAAACTGTATTTTAAACTAGACCTGATGTTGCTATTAGTCTTTTTGACTAATTTATATATTAAGTTAGATCTGTTATTAATATTTTTAAAAATGTTTTAAGTCTTAATATTATATAGTAATACAGTATTATATTTATTATTAACAAAATACTCTCTTCTATAATAGAAATTTGAATTTATTATATTTATAAACTGAACAATTTTTGTTATATTTAGAAAGTTTTTTCAATTTTAGTAATATCATATTATTATATATATATTGCAAGTTTCTAACTTATTTAATAATATTTAAAGAATAATTTTGGTTATATTTAGAGAGTTCAGTAATATTATACTATTTTGTAAATTTTATTTAATATTGGTTAGTTGATCTTAGTCCTATTTGTCATAAATTTCTATATAAATATAATTAAAATTTGATTTAGTGTTTTTTTTATACAAAAAAATATATGCTAAACTTTAAAATTTTTCTTTTCTATAATTAGATTATTTGATTATATCAGAGGTGTTTCTAATTATAATTAGATTAATTTTCATTATAAACATAAGTTGAATTAAGAAATATTAGTGCTATATTAGTATTTTTTTAGTTCTAATATTAGTCTAATTTTAGTTAAAATTTGACAGAAATCAAATACTTATAGAATAAAAATTAGTATTATATCAGTATTAATAAATATTAACATTGCTAATAGCTCTATAAATAAATTGATAGTACTATCAATCAATAGATTAATAGTACTATTAATTCATTTATAGAGCTATTGGCAATACTAATATTTATTAATGCTAATATAATACTAATTTTTATTCTATAAGTATCTGATTCTTGCCAAATTTTAACTAAAATTAGACTAATATTAGAACTAAAAAATGTTGATATAGCACTAATATTTTTTTATTTGACCTATAAAATTGTCTTTATATTCACTACTTCTTTTACTATTCTAGTTTTAATTATTTTTAAGTTATTTTTCTAATTAAATCTACTTTTTAAATTCAAATTAAACTTATTTAAATAGTATATTAATTATTCTTTCAAGTAAGTATTTTATAAATTAAATATAAAATATTGATACTACTTATATTAAAAGATATAAAGATGTTAATATTGCACTAGTTTTAATGACTTAAATGTATAATTTTTTTATAACTATAATCTTCTATAATAATATTATTATATATAGTATTTGTATTTTATAATTAGAAAATTTTTTATTTTAAATTTATATTTGTATTTAAACTTTTTACAAAGTTTTGCATTTGATTAAAAATTTTAATAAGTTATAAAGTCAAAATTAACTTTAGTTTAACTTGAACTGTTAACTTTGTTTATATAAATTTTAGAAGTTTATCTGCTAAATTATAAAATTTAAATTATTTTATTTTATTTTATTTATTAAAAATTTTATATATTTTTAGATATATTACAAATTAAAAAAATAAATAAAAATTAATAAAAGTTAAATAATAAAAAAATTTGCTATTATTTTACTTTATATTTACCAAATAATAATAACATAATAGCAATATAATAGTAAAATAATAGTAAAATAATAAAAGGTTTGTTAATATTAGTAATGTAATAGTAATATATTAATAAAATAATTAAACATTTCTATTATTATTATATTACTAATATTGATAAACCTTCTGTTATTTTACTATTATGTTGCTAATATATTGCTATTATGCTGTTATTATTTGGCAATTTAAGTTAGAATAATGGCAGATTTTTTTTTATTATTTAACTTTTTATTAATCTTTATTTATTTTTATAAATAATTTATACTTAACAGAGAAATGGAGTCTCATAGCCTAGTGGTCTAGATATCCTTTTCTTCACAGACAAGATTAACAGTTCAATTTTAGCTAGAGGCAAAACTTTGTAATTTATGAAAGCATATGAATATATGCAAAGCCTTGTGGCTTAAGTCTATGTGAATAGAAGATCAGTATATAAAAAAGTTTTTAAAAAGAAGTTTTCTAATATAGAGAGTTGACATCTGATATAAGAAAAACAGTGAACATGCCAAAAATAAAGAGAAGGCACACTAGTAGGTAATATGGTAAACATAAAAAGAAACTATGAGAAAGAAATTAACTTACTGAAATTTGAATATCTCTGACATCAAAACTAGTTTAGTAAATACAGAATATACTAAATTGAATAAATCTAAAAATTAATCTTAGTATTATATTTAGTAAGTTTGTATCAAGAGTAAATTTGAAAAAATATAAATATTTAGTAATATCTAATAAGATGATACTTTGATATAAATAGTAACTAAGATAGCTCTAATCTAAATGTCACTACAACAGTAATGTAAGTATCGCAGATATATATACAAATAATATTGAATATTAGAAAGTTTAAGTAGGAGACTTACAGGCAGGTCTCGGGTATAGCATCTAGTAGGTAATCTGTAAACAGAACACTTAATTAGATAATAACTAAAGTTATATATATGACTAGTTGTACTTTCATTGATGTACTATGTATATTACATGTAATCATATATTACTTAATAATGATATGCAGGCAAGATTGCCACTTTAAATTAAAAAAAAAAATTTATACTTAAAGTAATTCAATTTTTTAAACAACTATAATTTTTATTTAAAAAGTTTTAAAAAGTTAGATTAGTAATTTTATAAAAATATATCAGTTTTATATATTTCTTAATCTGTAAATTGTAGCAGACAAATTTGCCTGCTTAATAGTCCAAATATAGTAATGATCCACTTTTTTAAAATTTAAAATTATTAAATAAAATTTTATATATAAATATTTGATAATAAGAATTATATTTTAGTACTATTTATTTTTATATTATAAGATAAAAATTTCATGTTACATATAAGCTAAAAATAGCTAATT
>CAJVQA010002898.1:0-20765 GCA_910591915.1 Cetraspora pellucida
CAAGGTGTTGTTTTTTAGTGTGTTTCTGTGTTATTTCTTATTTTGCTTCTTGACGATTTTGGTCGAAAGATCTGCAGAAGAGAGTGTACCTGTTAGCATCGATCTATAATCTTTATTATCCATATCACATTTTTTTTCTTAAGAATTTTCATTCTATCTATTTGCTTTAAACCTTTACTAATATTTCTTATTGCAGCATTACTGTCTGTATATATTTCTACTTGTCTTTCTCTCAGTATTGTTAGGATTGCTACCCATATTGCTACTAATTCTGCTATTGTTAATGTTATCCATCCTTTTAGTTCTAATGATGTTTCTTCTTCTGGCCACTTGTGCATTTCATTTGTTTGGATTCATTCTATACCTATGCTTTTGCTTTGTATGTTTTCTTTAGTCTTTATGTTTACAGCACTATCTGCATATATAATGTATTTGTCTTTGTTTCTTGATATATTTCTTCTTAGTGTTTTTAGAATTTTTTGTTTAACATTCTCATTTAGTATCTATCACTTGATTATTTCTATTTCTAACTCTTCTACCATCATTAGTCCTTCAAGTTTCTGCTTATTGTTTTTCAATCTTTCTGTTTCTACTTTTCCTATCAACTGGTCCATAGCTATCTTGATCTTGCTATTTCTCTTTTTCATCGATACATTAGAAATTACTCTGATCTTGTTGTTTATTCTTATCTATTGGCAGCAAATGCCTTCTTTCTGTCTTTCTTCTTTTGTGCATTCATTATATCTGCTAATTCTTGTTGCTATTTCATTCTCTTCATTTTGCATTTGTCAATGCTCTAATAGGACTTTTTTTTTTTTCTTCTTTATTATCTTTCCTAATTGTCTATCATCTTGTACACTGTATATTATTTATTTTTTTCTTCTTTTATTTTTTGATATGATCTTTCATACCATTTTCATTGCTTGTGTATTATGCCTGTTTGTTTTAAAATGTCCTTTGATTTTCCTATTTGTTGGCTTTTCGAGCACTATAGACTTTATTTCTTTAAACCATTCTGCTTTTTTGTCTTTATTTGAACATCCACCAAAGTTTTTAAATTGTTGTCACATAATCAGCTTTTCCTCTTTTATGTCAAGCAGTTAGTTTAGGTAAATTAGGTCTGCTTCATTTATTTCTATTCTATTTCTTTTCCACAGCTGTGTTTCTAATAGTTCTCATATTTTAGTATCATATTCAAATATTCTCTATAAGCTACTTTTTGTCCTTATGCTTATTCCTAGCTCTCTTGCTTTTATTATTGTCAGACACACTAAGTTGTTCTTCTAACACACTTTGTTAACTGGTATTTCTTCTAACTTCCAAATATCTTCTGTTAACTCTGCTCTTTGACAACTTTGTGTTATTCTTAGCTTTGTTAACTGATCTAGGCTATCTTGTCTGTTCAGTCTTAACAGTAAGCCACTCACTTGCTTCATTACTAGCTCTTGTTGTAATGTTCTACACCTACCAAAATCTTTATGTTCTATTATGCAATTTTCTAATGTTCTTTGCAAATTGCTTTTTTGCTTTACTAGACATATTATTAGTTGATGTATTTTATATATTCTCTTTTCTAAGATTTTAGTCAACTGGAGCATGTAGCTTAGTTTTGAAATTATTATTATATTGTTTATTTACATGACCTGGCTTGTTGTCATTTTTTTGTATTTGAGGTCTTTTATCATCTAACTAATTATCTCTTTAGCTTTTCTTTTAACTAATACTTCTTGCATTCTGTTGTTCAGCCATATTCTTAATAACTAGACAATTTTGTTTCTTGGCTTTTCTCTTACACTGCTTTTGCCAAAAGCTACTTCTTTTTCTTTTTTTTTAACCTTTGTGTTTATTACTAGCAGCTTTGATTTTGATCTGTTAATCTCTATATTATTCATCTTAAAAAACTTCTCAGCTATTTCTAGAATCTTTAGTAGCTAGCCTTTGCTGTTTGCAATCCATGTTGTGTTATCTGCATATGCAATTGTTGCTTGGCAAAATTTTGTGGCATTATTACATTGCATCTCTTCTTTAATTTGTTGTTCAACTATATATTCTAGACTTTCATCTTTTTATACTCTCTCTAACAATGAATTATAGAAAAGCTGTTATATTAATGATAATATGACTTTCTTTTGATCTATTCCATCTTCTGCTGTTACTTCTTTTATTAAGCTATAAGCTGTAATTATTCTTAGTTGTTTTTTGTAAAAAAGATTTAAGATGTATTTTATCATTCTTTTAGAAATTTTGACTCTTTACAATGCTATTTCAAGGCTTTTGAGTAGAACTAAGTCAAATGCCTTCTTCATATCTTGTAAAAATATCTATACTTCTTTGTTCTTTTCTTTTGCCTCTTCCATTATCATATTAAGAATATGCACTGGCTGCTCTGTTGAATTTCCTAGTAGACCTGTATAGTTTGGTTTTTTAAGTACTTCTTTTTCTATAAACATCTTGGCAAGCCTTTTTGTTATTACCTTTGTTATTACTTTTCTAAATGTTTTGATCAGAGCTATTGGATGAATATTGTTTAAGCTATATCCCCACTCTGTCTTTTGGTATTAAATAAACTTGTGCAATTTTTTACTTGGTTGATATCTCTCTTTTCTCTAAACAGAGATCAGCAAAGGCTCTAAAGACTTTCTGTGTTTTTTTTTCTGCTTGTTTAATTAGTATATAACTTATACCAAATATGCTTAGAGCTGTTCCTATTTTAAGTTCTCTCAGTACTTCTTCCTATTCTTTTCTTTGATGCTTTCTTCTAATTCCATATACCATTCCTTTTTAATGCATTCTTGTGACTTGTAAACTTCTTTTCATCTTTCTGTCATTTCTTTTAGTTTCACATCTCTCTTTCTGAACTGTTTCTTATAATATTCTGCTATACCAATCTTAACTAACTTTGGTTTTGCTGTTAAGTTTGTTAGTTCTTCTTTTTGTTCAATAAATCTGTCAAGCATTATCTTTTTGTAAGGTTTGTTTAATAGACTGGCTATTATTTTCTCTTGATCTGTTTTAATCATCTCACATCTTTTATCTATATTTTCTTCTATTTGTCTTCTTTGATTTTGTTCTTATTCCTTTTTCTTTTTCTCTTATAACAGTTTCTGCCAACCTTTCATGTCTTCTATCTAGGCACTCAACCATTGTCTGTATAATTTTGGCAGCCTTGCACCTTCTTTTTCTTCTATTATTCATAGTTCTTATTCATTTTAGTTCTTTTCTCTTTTGTTACTTCTCAACTTTCTCTTGTTTTGCATGTTTAATCAATCTTTGCAACTTTACAATGTTCTTTTCTTGGTATTGCTTCTTTTGATTATTTCTTCTATTTGTTAGTATATTGTATATTTTTTTCTTAGGCAAATGCTTACTGGCTGCTATAATAATTGCTTCTTTAACTTGTAATTATAATATTTTTTCTTTCTAAAATAATTTTTATAAACAAAACTGTTACTATATATTTTTTTTTTGCTTTTTTTTATTGTATAATATCAAGTAAAAAAAATAGTAATACATAAGTATATTAATTGCTACAAGAAATAATTATAAGAAGAGTATACAACTAATTATATATAACTTTAGTTATTATATAGAATGTAATGACCTAGTAAAGTAGTCAGGTTGTTAACCTTTAAGTGGCAGGTTTAGAGTTCAAATTCTAGTATTAATAAAAATTTAAAATTCTTTTTGTATTGTAGTTAACTGTTTTTTACTATTGGCTAAAATCAAATACCTATTATCTGTATTATACTAACATGACTAAAAAGTTATATAATATTTATACAATAATTGTATTTTGTATAAAGAAACACAAACTGGTACTGAGTAATGTGAATCCATAATAAGTTCCTATAGTTATATAAATTTCAGAAATCAGAAAGACAGAAGTCTATTTAGAAAACCTGAGTAGAGAGATAGTCTGAACTTTTGATAATATTGCTGTAAAAACTGAATTTATAAAACAGAGCTAGAATTTGTAAAGCTAGATAAAAACAAGTTGGTCTTTGAGAAAGACTGTTGTAACTAGTCAGGCTACCAAGATCTGTTTCAAAAAAAAAGATTATATGCTAGAAGAACATATAAATTAGAAATATGATTGTATTTATCTTTTTGAGCTATCTGGACTAGGAGGCCAATAGAACTTGAATTGAATACTAAAGTAATATAAATATATTGTAAAGTAAGTATCAGGATTGAGATGAACTCTACAAAGGTATAGTAGTTTAATAATATATTCTAACTGCAAATATTGATTTTAGCTATAGCATAGCCAAGTTAGCTATAAGAATAAGATATAAAAGATTTTAAAAGGTTTAGTATAAGATCAAAAGTTTTTCATATAAGTAAACTATTTTAAAAACTTAGTGATCATATCATATTTTTATTAGTATTAACTAGGATTATTAATAGGTATAGATATGTAAATAGATATAGAAACTAAAGTGTTTAAATAAAAAACTTACAAGCAGGTTTCAGATATAATAGCTACTATAAAATCTTCAAACAAACTACTTAAATTAAACAATGACTAAATTTGTATAAGTAGCTAATCGTATATTTTTTCTATAATTGTTTTTTGTAGTTGTAATATAACTATTAGCTAAATGTACTAGTAATAAAATTCTAAGTTGCAAATAGTCATCTTAATATTTAAAAAAAAAACTTTAGTTATTGTTAAATTTAAGTAGTTCACTTAAAAGTTCTATACTAGTTGTTATATTTAGAACCTGCTTGTGAGTCTTTTATTTAAATATTCTGGTTTGAATAATTATAACTTGCTCTAGTAGTTAACTTAACTATTAATAGTAAATAGCTAATTCTAACTAGTGGTTTTGAAAAATAAAATTAACCATTTAATTTCATCTGTTATATGATAAGTTATGTACTACTATTGTTAAAATTGTTTAAGATAATACAAGATATTCTCTTATTACTATTACTATAGCTTTTAATGAAAGTGAGATATTACAGTAAAACATTATTAAATATTGTATAAAGTTATTGATTAAAGGTTTTTAATACTAATATGACATTGTTCAAAGTTATGTTTGTTATTTGGTTTTTTCGAAAATGTAGTTTTAAGACAACTCAAGATTAGTTGAAAGGCTAGTCGAAGTTGTTTCAATATGTTAATATTACTAACATTAGAAAATTTTATTACTAAATATATATTGATATATAATGTTATATCAATATATATTATTATAAAAATATCGATATATATTGATAAACATGTTATTCATCGATATTTAACCAATATTGATAAATATTGATTACTAGATGTTCATCGATTATATCTTGATATCAATAATCATCGAATTTATTTAATTGCTATTATTTGATATTATCATTATTGCTTGACATATATCTTACATATTGTATAATATATACTTTAAATTAATTAACTAATTATTATAACACTTTAAATTAACCAGACTCTTTAAATATACACTTTAAATTAAAACATAAAACTGTTTGCTAAATATTTATTCCTTATGCTCTCCAAAGATATACAACTATAGTGTTTTAGCAGCTTCAGTTTGGGACATCCACATACTTCATCATCTTTATCATACTAGCAGATTAAAGCAAATTCAAGTAGCTTTTTATTTGCTTAATTAAACTTAAGTATTAGCAGTACCTTGATAAAGAATGATCATGTTAATTATATTACTCTCAAAGTTAGATAAAAATAACAATATTTTCTAATTTCGAGAGTTATTATAATTATTAACATTATTAATCTGCTTTTATTGCTTTATTGTTAGATTGTATTAATAGAATAACTTATAAATATATTAATACTTACCAAGCCATACTAATTTATTTCTTCTTTTCTGTTATTTTCATTAATAATAATATTAGAAAACATCAGACTTTCATGAAAATTTGATGTAGCCTGAATTATATTAGTACTTTCTAAAGAAGCCAAAGAAAATATCTCTATGTGATTATCATCAGTAAGAAACATTACTAATTCTTCTTCAAAAATTCATCGAGACCTGTTAGTAAATTTTGAAAACCTTCAACTTGTAATAGGTCATATTATTTTTATTATTTTCAAAGAAATCATCTAGCTTATTTAAATCTAATGACCACAAAGATTTACCAAACTCTTTCACTTTATAATATTTTTTTGAGCTTCATGTTCTGTTAGTTGCTGCTATTTAACCTATTTACAATGATTATTAGCAATGTTTAATGAAAGTTTACTATATATAAAACTTACAGTATTTATTATTTGTTTCATATAGTCTTTTTTATTAAACATGTAATAAGGGATTTTTATATAATTCTTATAAAGAGTCTTGTAAGTTTCTGTAGTCATACTATTTATAGATCCATATTCTTCAATTGCAAATACTATATAATAGCACCAAGCATGAAGTTTAAGAAGCTGAAGTTCATTTTAAGCATATTTTGAAAATATTTTAATGAATTCTTGGGCCCAATCCAAAATGAAGGTTTGTGAAATTAATCATTAGTAATTTAATATTTTAAAATGCCAATTATTTATGTTATATCTGAAGCTAATTACAAGAATTGTTAGTAAATGATTCTTTACAGATAGCAATATATATTCTAAGGAATTTATAATAAACTTGGCATAACTATTTATTACTAATTCCTAGCTTTCTATAATCCTCATATAGATTGTCAAGAGTGAAAATTATTATTTTTATTATATTTCACAGTTTATCAGCTGTAATGTGTATTATATCTGATATATTCTTTATTATTTTAAAGCCACTATATTAAGAAATCGATATTAATCACTGTTCAAAGATTTGAATTACTTGGCTCCTGCATTGGTCATATAAAAGATCTTTAGTATAGTCTAGCATATATTTAAAGAGACCAAGATCCAAAGCATGTATTTGATCAGGTACAATAGTCTCATATATATTAAAGTTTCTAAAAGTTTATTATTTATAACAATATATATTTTTTAGTACATTACTATAATAATAATAAACTAAATCTCATACTTTATGTTCCAAAATACATTTTTTTCAGGATGAATTAAATAATATTGATTATTTCTATTATCTATTACTTGTATCATAGAATCTGAAGTTCTTGGAATTATGTTTATTATATTAGTATTATTTAAGTTATCTTTTGATACTAAGCATTTTTCACATGGTCATCTTGAGGAAGCTAGCTAATGATGTTTGCAATCTTATTGGCCTCAGCCATGTCCATGATAATTATTGATATGTGTGGAATAAATGTAATTATATTTTCACATACTACAAAATAAAGCTCTGGTTCTTTAACAATAGACTTGAGAAAAACCAATATGCATTTCTGAAAGATTTCTCTCTGTACTTTTCAGAATCTATTAGACTTTTTTATTTTAGAATTCTTAGCTTTTAAGACTGGAAGGTACCCAATTAATGCTTTAGATTCTATTTTGTTTCTTTGATGGTTGGGAATATTTCCAAGTAATAAAAACAAAGAGTATCCAGAAGATTTTTCCATATAGTTCAGGGTTGTTGCATCTAAATAAAGAATAAGTGATAACAAATATTGCCTAAGGAGTAATTTCAATTCTTCTCACTTCTACCAATTACCATGATATTGTTCCCCAAAGATTCTATATTCTACATTATTCCTTATTTCTCTTTTATTTTCATATTCAAGAACCAATAACTGATAAATACTATTGATTTTTATTAAAGACTTTATAGTCTTAATTAATGATTAATAATAAAAAATATATACAACATTTTCAAACTTTTTTATAGAAATTTCTTTGAACATCATATAAGATGGAGTAGATTCATCAAGGAATTTCTTTCCAGTTTTTGTTGATAGTGGATGTGAAGAAGTATCCAAATTGGTGAATTTATTGAAGAAGTTTATAAAAGCATCACTAGCTGAATTTAAAAGTTGATACTTATTAAACTATCTCTACAAATTCGCGATAAGCATCATTAAGTCATTTAATATTTTGTGAGTGATACAAGTTATCAAAAGCATTATTAAACGAAGCTTCTTCAAAATCTTCAGAGTCAATTTCAACCAACTTATCACTAACATCATCTGATGAAGTATCTCTGTAGTCATTAAGATCACTTTAATTAGACATATTTTGAGATACTTCATCTTCCATCATATCATCAATTGAAAGATGTTCTATTTCTATATAAGAAGGCTCACTTGGAGTTAATTCAGATGAGATTGATATATTTTTACTCTATATGAAATTTTATCACTATATAACACTTCATAACAATTAAAATTTATAACCATTTACCTTATATTTTGTAGCAGAATCACTAGAACTATATTCTAGAAGATTTTAAATATCATCATTATCTAAGTATTCTGTAGAAACTGTATTATTTGTGAAATTTTCAAGATAAGGATGATTTTGTGAAATATGTTGTACTAATGCAAATGATTTCAAAAATCCTCGTTTACAATGCTTACATTGCTAATGCATTTTAAGAAAAAATAAAAAAAATAAAAAAAAAAAAAGATATAAAAAAGAAAAAAAAATAAAAATATAAAAAAAAAGAAAAATATAAAAAAGAAAAAAAACTAAAAAGATATAAATAAAAAAAAATCAAAAATAATCATTAAAATCAAAAAAAATTAGAAATGAATAAAAAAATATAAATATAAAAGATATAATAAATATATTCATCAAATTTTTAAGATATATGTATTAATTGAAAAGATAGAAATGGATATATATCGAATATAAAAGATAAAATAGGATATATATTAAATATAAAAAATAGAATAGGATATATATATTGAATATAAAACTAGAGTATGGATTTTATATAGAAAGAGCACCTAAAAATAAAAGAGAATAATGTAAAAAATATTATAAAGCAAAATATATAGATTAGTATCAATATATATCATTATATATCTTTTTGCTTATTTTATTAATACAATAATTATTTATATAACATAATATTATGCTTTATATTATCAATTATGAATTTAATTTTGTAATAAATCTTAGCAAAATTTTTTTTTTTTCTTTTGAATATTAAGATGACCTCTTTGGTCTGAGCTTTTTATTAATACTTATAGTAGATATATGTTTTATATAAACATATCTATAATGAACTATTAGATGAGTATACAACTAGCTATATGTATAACTTTTCTATATTACCTATTTAAGAAGTCTGCCCAAAGGTTCCCCACCAGTTGCCGTATCTAACACTCCTGCTTAGGTGTTTCATTTAAACCCTTTGATCTAACCCTAGTATTAATTTTACTAGGTCACAAACCTTTATCTATTCGCATTTGACCATAGGACTATAATCTGTAAACTATTTTTATTCTCGAAGTAAACCTACTAGAGTGAGCCATATTCCCTTTTACTGCTAACCTAGTTTAACGCTATGGCTGAGATCAAAACTTGCAGTTAGGGTTATCTCTTAAACTGCTATTACTATTGTAAAGTTCATCCAAACTCTAGTATCCATCTTTCTGACTTCTTCTTCATCATCCCCTACTAGCTGCAACTCAGAACTAACCAATTCACCAGACTCCCAATCCAGATGGCCCAGTATAGTATACTTATATATCCTTTTCCTCCAACGATTCCAGTGGCCTGGTTGGTTATGTGCTTCTCTATACATCTTTGTCATCTGGTTTACCTAATTAGTTTCTATGAAGATGTTTTATGGGCTTCCATTAGTCCAATAGCATTATCGAAAGTTGTGCTACCTCTTTCCAAGTAAGTTTCTATCTCTTCAGTTTTTTAGCCTTCTACACCTAGTGGTCTTATCATGGGTTTGCCCAAAGCCTTATATGACACTGGTTTTACATTCCTCTATGTACATGTACCATGTAATGTTACACTTCACATAGATGCTTTGAGCTTTCAATGTCAGGTGAGACCCAACTTGGTGTACCTAAGATTACAGATGCCCAAAACCCAACCGATTGGCAAGAAACAGTTATCATAATACAGGTATAATTTCCAAAATTTATCATTCATGGAAATTGAACCTTAGACCTGCCACTTGAGAGTTGACAACCTATCTACTTCACTAGGTCACCACACCCATTCTCAGCAAAATCTATATAAAATGCATATGATAAATCTCAAATGCAATATAATGATAAAACTCAGCAAATTGTTATTACAAACATTACAAGTATAATAACAAAACAAGATAAGTATTCATTATTGTTATTTTTTACATTTTATTTTTTATCATTAGATTTTAATTTATATTTTCTGCTTGCGAAAGTTTTATCAAAATATAAATACAAGATTTTTATTATTTGTAAGATAAAAAAATTTTATTACTTTTTAGAAAATTTTGAAAAATAGATACATCAACTAATATTAATTCTTCCCAATTAATGCCTTCACTTCAACAACCTTAATCAACTAATATTGCTTTTGTCTCTTAATAACTGGCTTCATCTAATATTAATTCTTCCCCTCAACAACTGGCTCTACCTAATATCGATTCTTTCTTTTAACAACTGACTCTACCTAATATCACTTTTTCTTCTTCTCAATCAACTAATATTACTTCTTCCCCTTCTTAATTAACTAATATTGCTTCTTCCTATCAACAACTAACTCCATCTAATATCACTTCTCCACATCAACCACCCTATCTAATCCAACATAATAATTATGATTCATCAGATTTAGCTGCTTCAAGTATTATAAGCATCCAAAAAACCTTTGCATCTATAAGTAGTAAAACATAATATTGATCTTATCATCTTATAACACAACTCTCTCAACCAACATCTTGCTCTTGCCATAGATCATGTTCTCCTTCCTATTCATAACATAAAGCATGTTCTTATAATACATCTCCACATAACAATAGAAATTATTTATTATCCCTACTATTATGCTCATGTTCACAATTATAAGAAAGATCAACAGAAAGATGATCTTCCTCTAATCAGTATAATCAAGGTAATAATGTTAATTAATGATTAAAACTATAAAAAAGCCTTTTTTTGTATAACTAAAAATAGAATTTTTTTTTACTTTTTTTTTTTTTACTTTTTTTTGGAAGTTTGTTGCTCTTAAAGATCATGCCTGCCATCACCACTAGCAAGTAGATGAGCAACTTTTTACTTAATACCAGCAGCTGTATGTCTTAGTGAAAAGGCTTAGTAAAGATGTAAGAGAGATTAAGGCAGAATTAAGATGCAGCAAAGTGATGTAGAAAATAAACCTTTCTTGAAGGTTCTGGAAGTTAGTATTTTATACAGTTTTAATAATGATAAACATTTGGAAATTTTTACTGGTGTTGCTAAACATCTTTTCCTATATCATGTATATCCTATCCAAACTCTAATCAAGGAAATATTGAAGGACTACTTAGAGAAAAGGTTTCTAGATTTTATGTCTAATCTAAGCTCTAACGAATTTACAAACTATTTTTATGATCAATGGTTAAGTCCAGTAATATTCTTTTTTATTATATATATCTATTGCTTATAATCATTAATAATTATTTTCTAACTTTATTACTTTATATTATTTTGTGTTAGGTAATGATTTTTTATTATATATTGTTTACAATAGTCTTTATTTTAATTTTTTCTAAATACTTCCAATTTACATTATATAGCTTCTAAAAAAAATCAAGAACACCTATGGTGCTGCACTTCAGAGCATTAGGTCTGCAATTTGGAGTGTTTTTGAAGTTGGAAAGTTGCTCTGTTTAAGAAGTAATATGGCTGCAGCAATATTGTTAAGTGGAAGGAAAGTTCAGAAATAAGTGCTTGCTATTGTGTACTTTTTAAAAAAAATGATGAAGGTGTCTTTTGGGTGTCTCTTATCACAAGGACAGCTTTTACTATAGCAGCAGTCTTCACTATAATCAGTGAACATTGTGCATTTACATTTGTGATTTGTAATATTCTTCTCAACTCCTACTTATGAAATATTTTGTGTAAGGAATTATGTATAAAACATAAGATTAAACGATATTTGGTAAGTAATTATATATTTTGTTTTTATAGATAATTTATTAATATTTGATATATTTGAGTAGAGAGATTTTGAAAGCAGTGGCCTATCGCATGAATCTGCAAAAAATATATTAAATAGCAAAGCTGATAATGAATGATTAAGAGAGGCCTCGCCTCAAGATTCTGATCCTAAAACTTATTTATGAAAAAGCCCATCAATGTTACAAGAAAAGATGGATGAATTGTTTGAAATCGAGTATTAGCAATAGTTTTTTTGTAATTTTTTTTCTTTGTATTATGTTTTATGCTTTAAATTCCATTATTTTTTTTCTTTATATTGTTTATATTCATTTTTTTTAATGTTTAATACATCAGTTTTAATATCAAATATATGCATGTAATAAAGGTTATATTTAATAAAATCAATTATTGTTTTAAGCATTTTTAAAACTAGCATTATTGCTATAAATTAGTAGTATAAATTTTATTTGAAACTTATTGATATAAATCGAGTATTTTTATATAATTGATTAATAGCGATTTTTTGTTATAATAGCTATATATTAATATTTATCACAATTGATATAACTCAACAGGGGAATTATTATTGATATATATCTGCATAGATAATAATTAATATATATTAGCCTATAATTTTTGCTGATGAATGTTGTCTAATCTAATATTATTTAAGATCTATTATTCCTTTAAAACTAATGAACTTGGTTTAGAGAGAGAAATACATTATTAGAAGCACTTTATAAAAATATTGCCTTGACTTTTTTGAACTCTAATTTGTGACTGTCTCTGTCTCAGGTTATTTGAAGGTTTTTTTTTTCTAGACACTATGTTATTTGATTTTTATATAGAAAGTAATGTATTTTATATACTCAACCTATCTTATATTATTAAAGGCACATAATGAATTTAATGAACTACTTGGTTTTTAATAAATAATGTTTATTTGTCTAAAAGTGTTAAAGCATACAAACTTGGTTTAAAAGAAGCAAAAACATTACCAGAAGCTCTTTATAAAAACACTACTATAACTTTTTTAATTTTGATATAAGTTTGCTTCAGGTTAGTTAAATAGTTATATTAGTGACAAAACTGTTGTATCATTATTAAATATTTTAGACCCATCAGGTTACCAATAAATATAGTGATTCAAGTATATTAAGAAATACTTCCAGAAACAACACTTTAGAACTATCTTAGGTCAGTTGGAAGAACTATTAATATATTATACTATAATTAACTAATGTGAGTTCTTTAAGATACTTGATATAAATAGCAAAAGCTGATTTTGGCTTTTGCTATTTATATCAAATATCTTAAAAAACTTATACTAACTAAATATTGTATTATTTAAAAAATGCAAATTAAAGTTTATAATTTATTATAGGAATATTCTGAATTAAACTTTTCATATGCCTATAAAAATAACTCTCTTATTGATTTACAAACTATACCAACCTTTTCTGTACCTACTTTTAATCACTTTGATACTTCCTATTTGGAACTCCATATTGAACAATCCAGTTTGCTTAAGTTATCTGATTCTAGTAAAAGTGATAGCTATAATGATGTTAATAGTTATGATAGTTATAGATATTTATTTAATTTACATATTAATGATCATTTTGATATGTTTGAAAAAGCTGGAAAAAAACTTAATAGATATGCAATAGAACATGAGTTTGCTATTAGGAAGAGACATACACATACATGTAATAATAAAACAGTATGAAACACTACCTAAGTATATTATTTATCTGAATAATAGAAACCTAAAAAAATAATTGACTCTGATAATCAATGTAACCATGATACAAATGTTACAAATTGCAAATGGCATTGTAATTTTTTAATGAGTAATAAAGCAACAACAATACATTGTTTTTTACTAGATGATAATTCTATTCATAACCACCCTATGAATAATAATATTAAAAGTAATGTCCTAAAATATTACAAGTTAAATAATAAAATGCTCAATAAAGTTGAGTTATATTATCAATGTCATATTCAACCTAGTAAAATAATTAACTTATTTTTTTTTTAAATATTAAGGTAAGTACTTGTGACCCAGAATTTTATTAGTAGTATATTTGGCTAATGAATGCTTTACAACTATAGGAGACAACTATAAGAAAAGTGTACAACTAGCCATTTGTACAACTTTAGTTATTGTCTAATTTAAGTAGTCTGCCCAAAAGTTCTACACTAGCTGTCATACCTGGAACCTGCTTGTAGGTTCTTCATTTAACCACTCTGTTTCCATATCTACCCATCTATCTCTGCCTACTAATAACCCTGGCCAATGCTAGTAAAAATATGCCATGGCCACTAAGCCTTTAAAGCAGTTCACTCACATGATGAACCTTTAATCTTGTACTAAACCTTCCAGAATCTTCCATATCCTATTCTTACAGCTGACCTGGTATTGCTATGATCAAAACCAACACTAGTGGTCAAGGTGTATCATTAAACCCTATGCTCTTGTAGAGTTTACCCCAACTCTAGTACTGACTTTACAACATATCCTTACTACTTTGGTATTCAATTCAAGTTCTACCAAGCTGCTATTCCAGATAGCCCAGAAAGGTAAGTTGAAACCATACACCTCTGGTTTACATGTTTGCTAGCATGTGTTCTTTTTCTCCAGAACCTAGAAATTCTAATGGCCTGGTTGATTCACCTGGTTCCTCCTCAAAGACCAGCATATTTGCTCAGTTTCACAAGTTCTAGCTCCGTTTCATAAGTCTAGTCTTTACAGTAGCACTATCGAAGGTTCAGATTACCTCTCTACTCAGGTCTTCCAAGTGGGCTTCCATCTTCCTACCTGGTTCCTGTGATTTATATAGCCTAAGGACTTATCTTGGGTTCACACCATCTGGTACCAGTTTGTGTTTCTTTGTACAACATTGTATGAGTGCCTTAGACCTTCCAGTCATGCTAGTATAACATAAGTTACAGATATCTTATCACAACTAATCATGGAAAACAGTTAGCCATAACACAGAAAGAATTGCAAATTTTCACCATCACTGGGATTTGAACTCTAGACCTGCTACTTGGGGGTTGACAACCTATCCACTTCACTAGGTCGCCACACCCCCTTAATTTATATAATGTAATATTAAATAAAACTAATTTTGTTAATGATTTGAGGTTATACAAAAAACATGTAAAAGAGAAAATTTGAGAGTAAGGACAAAGTAATTTTTTAAAGAGCAATAAAGGAGTTAAAGTTATTTTTTGTTGTAATTCTGTTAGTTTTGGAGCTACAAGCTTCTTTTTAGACTTGTTTTGATTGGAAAGAGAAACTTTACAACTTTTATTAGAACAGTATTGTGGGTTAAAAGATTAACAGATGAGAAATAATTAAAAGTTTAATTACAAAGACTAAAGGCTGTTTTAGCAGTATTAAACTGCGAGTTTGAAAGCTAAAAATCTATAACTTTTAGAGTATATACAAAATTGTGTGCTGAACAAGTTTAATTAAGGCACCAAAGTTGGTTATCTTAGTAAAATAGCCAGTTATTAGCGATTTTATTGCTAATGAATTTTTTGTTTTTTTGTATAAAAGGATTTACAGAAAAAGTTTTCTTTAAAATTTTATTATTATTATTATTATTAGCAAAAATACCATTCCTGATAGATCATCGGTACTGTTCCTGATAGGGTAAGAAAAAAATTGATCTACATCCTGTTCCTGATAGACTGCCAGGTAGATGTTACACAAACTGACAAATTAATTAAAGCATGCTAACGATTATCAATCTTTTAGATATTGAAATGTTTAATTATCAAAGAAATCTAACTATGCAAAGAAACATTTTACTTAACTTTGTTATGAAATTATACTGTTACTTTTTATGATATACCTGATTGCTTATCACAGTATTGTCAAATTATTATGATTAGTAGCATCTGAATTTGCTAATATTAATTACAATTAAGTATTTAAGATATAACTATGATTTAAAGCTCTTGATTTCATGTAAACAAGGCATGTGAATTTTTTTTTTGTCTATCAGACGAACAAAATATTTAGTTGTATTAAGCATAAGTGTTGACCTTTAAGATTTATATGGTTGTTATGTATGTGAACTATCTACTTATTAAGAAATATACAAAACTCAATTAAGAGATTAATTAATGCTGATGTATACTACAAACATCCTGCTTAATCATACAAAACAATTGGTTCTAAGAGAAAAGGATGCCTCTGTTGTTTTAAGCAAATATAATTTTAATATCCTTTTCTCTTGGCAGCCTTATATAAGACAGCTATCCAATAAATAGAATCTATGGCACTTTTATTTTATTTATTTTGTTTAAAAAAAATTGTTCTGACTATAATACTCACCCTTATATTGCCTATTATTCTCTGGTGTAAGTTTTTCTTCCTTGTTTTCTTCCTGTTAGATATTGGAATTGTTTGTTGAAACATCAGCATTCTCTTGAACAGTAAATGTCAATGAGTTCCACACTTCATCTCTGTTAGCATTAATGTTAGCATGACAATTGAATCTTACTTTTAGAGACCATAGAGAATCACTCAACAAATGCACAAGATTCTTAGATTGAAAATTGACCAATCTGTTATTTAAGAAACACATATAAGCATACAGTGGTGCATGCTCTGAATTGATGCATAATTACAAAATAATCCTGCTAAAGGATTTTGGATATACAGATTTTTCAACTAAGAATTCATAAACTCATATTCATATCTACTGTATTTTTTTTTATAAACTAAGGATTCGTAAACTAAGCATATGTTTCCTTATAAACTGAGGATTCATAATCCCAATTCTTTTTTATAGACAAAAGAATATCGGGATCTCATAGTTCTGTATAATTATCACATATTTATTAAGAATAATTCATATTTTATAAAAACAGCTTTGCACAAGTACAATATATATAGCTATTTTAAGTTGTTTAAACTGTTATTGCATTAATTTATTTATTTTGTTGGAAAGAGAAAGGGGAAAGCAAAGCATAAAGATGAGACTAAAGTTAAGTATATTATATTTCTTTTGCATTCTTCACTCGGATTTTTTTATTACTAATCCACCAATATAATTTCACATTATTTCCAATAGAATTATCATCCAAACATAGTCTTTTTGTTACTGCAGCATTTGTAAACTCTTTTGGAATCCAATCACACCCTTGTTCAAGAAATAATTCTTCTAATAATCTCTTCATCACAAAGCCATGTTATTTTCTTTTCCACTATTTAATATACATGACTAAAAATAAAAATAAAATAAGTATATAATGATAAATAAATTAAAATAAAATTAACTAATGCTAATAGACCTACAGATTGAGTGAAAGCTTTATGCTTATTACGAATTCTTGTAGTATTTCATCTATGAACAAAAGGTGGAAGTTCTATAAATTTAAATATATTAATAAGAATTCTTAAATTAATTCTAATATATTTGTTGAATTTAATACCTTTATATTCATCACTCTGAGCATATTTTGTGGATTCAGCAAAAGAGTCATCATATTTGTCATCATAAGCATTAATATTTTTAGTATCGCAAGTATAATCTTGGTTGAGGTTGTTTAAATGATTCTTTGGTAACTTGTTATTTAAAGGTTTTTCAACAAGATTTGAAAATCAGCTAGGTTTGCAATATTTTGCTCCATGTATTTTTGGTGCTCCGATCATTGTAGAAATTGAAATATTGTCAATTGGACAAAAAGGATCTTTCATATTGTTTAATGTTTATTTAAAAAAAAATAGCATCACCTACAGCATTAAAGAGTTGTAAAATCTCTTAATAGGCTTGTTTACTGAACCTATTGTAAATAAGATAATTTTATTCTCTGATGCAATTGCTCTCTCCTTATTTTTGAAATACTCTATTAATTTTTTTTTAACATCTTGTTTTTGTAGTTTTCCACATGATAAGTTTATATAAATTTATGCTGCATAAATGTGTTTACAAGCATTTCTAAATGATTCATTCCAGACATAATCATAACATGTGCACTCATTAGTTGATATATTAATAAGATAATTAGATGCTGGTATGTTAATATTATCACAGTTGATTAATTTAATAATCATCTTATCAATTTGTTCTGACACATCTGTTGAAATATTAATGTAATGATTATTATAAGGTGAGCAAAATATTGCACTCTGCTTTTTAACAAACATATAATTTGTTTATTTGGGTATTGGAATAATGAAATCAAGTAGTACATAAAGGCGACCTTGATTTATATGATGTTTTTGATTGATCGGCTTTTTGAATGGCATTTGTTTGTGTTCGATCATACGCATATTCCAATAAGTTGCCAGACCTGCATCAGATAAAGTTTCATCTAGTTCACTTTGAACCAATGACTTTTTAATAAATTTAACATCATATAAATGCTCAATAAATGATACAACTATCTGAGTTCTGCTGCACTGTGATTCTATAGTTTTATTTATTCTCTCTGTTAAGTTATTTGTTGTTATTGGCTTTGCACCAGTTAAAGCATACATTTGTGATTCTCACCCTCTATCAATAAAACCTTGCCTCTATTCATTGCAAATCCAATTCATTTCCAAATTATGAATCAAAAGATTTTTGACATTGTCATCAAGTGGTAAAAAGTATATAAACTTCTTATATTCATTTCCCATTTCAGCTGCCTCATTATCAGATTTACTCCAGCCTACAATTTTGAAAGCCAATGCTATAGAATATCGTAAATTCCAATCAACTTTCCATTGTTGTAAATGTTCTCCTAAAGTTGACATTATATGAAACCAACATAAAATAGTACTACGAACAAGATTTTGTAATGCAAGTTTGGTTAACTGATACTTATCCATTATAGCCAACAGATTCCAATATGATATACATTCACGTATACGCTTAAATCCCTGCCCATCTGGCAAATCAATATATTGATATTGATGCATACAATAAGGATTATTGAATAAAATATTAGCCTTTACTGCCTATACTGCTAACCATATTGTATAATGGTTTTCTTTATTACTAAAACCAAAAGCCAATGAAGAACCATATTCAGCCTGATCTTTGATAACTATAAACAATACTGGTGCACTTTCACTATTTAAATCATATTTACCATCAATTCTAAAACAGAATTGTCTATAATCATGGCCTTGACTAAGCTATAATTCATTACTTAAAGTTAACTGATAATAGTATTCTGGACTATTTTTTGAAGCTGAGACATCCTAATGTTGGTAATAAAGAACTTTTTCTTGTATTTTCAATTCTGAAGTAAGCAATTGATCCAAAATAGTCCACAGATCAGCATCTTCATATAATCAATGATCATCTCTTTCAATAAGCCTTTTTAATTGTTGTTCATTATACAAATCTTTGCCTAATTTATGCACATATCGAAGATTGATCTTGTCTGCATTATTGTATAGAAATAAGACTTTTAATGCAATTTCTGTTCCAGAGGTACAGTGTCCATGACATGCAGCTATTGCCATATCATGAGTTTAAAGACTCAAATTGATTCTGCCTAACTTTGGTTCTGCTGCAGGTATTGACAAAAATCTATGTGTACTCTTAATAACTAACTGTACTGATAAAAGTTCTTCAATGTCAGAAAGCATAACTTTCATAATAATCTGAACTGTGCATTTGTGCATATTGAAATCATTTTTAAGATTATTTTTTAAATAAAAATTTGGACATTTGGATTTACACTCTTCAAGTCCACTACATGCTCTTTTACAATCATTACTGCCATCACAAAAAAGAAGCCATCTCTATACTGTTAAATCTGATGTCATGTGTTGTTTTATTTTAATCACACAATCATGATCTTTATTGGTAAGCTCAAGTATATTATCTAATCTATTTGTTATTTTGATTTGTCCTTTACTAGTTTTCTATGCAAGATAATTGATAGCACCTTTAACCCATTTCAAAGTAATAAGTCCAGTCTTGACATTTTCATTGACATAGAGCCGACTTGTTTTTTTGAGTTTACAATTTGTAAATAAAGATAGTGAATTAATATATGTTTCAACTGCATGTCCGAATAGTAAATTAATGCTTTTATTACTGTTAATATGATGTTGAGGAAGTGGATATATTGTACTCATTATCTAAAAATAAATAAATAAATAAATAAAAAAGAAAAAAAAAAATTGTAATAAACCTTTAACTATTATAAAGTATTTTAATTAACTACATATTTTTTAATTAATGTGATAATATATTTCAACTTACTTAGGTTTTAATTTTTATATAACAGCATAAGTTTGATAATTTTGCACTATTATATATCTATTTGAAAGTAGATATTCTCTTTTTTCTATTATTCTTAATTTAAATATACTTAACGTAGTTATTTTGTTAATAACACCATCTCACTTACAAGTTCATGAGACAAAAGCATACTTAAATGAAAGATGTTCCTTTTTATACTTATTACATCATCGATCACTCTCCACATCAGTTAAAATCTAGCGAACAATATACTTATTACTATTTGTGTTTAAAATACAATGATGATCATCTAAATAAATAAATTACTTTGATCAATAATCGATCAAATTAAAAGCACTACATATACAGATATAACGAATAATAAGAAAACCTGAAATAAATATTAGGTTCAATAATTCTCCTTAGTAATTAATCATATTATAATAAAGAATACAAATTATGCTAGGACTTCTATAGTTATTAATTGGTAATAAATATTACACAATTATTATGTTATATTTTAAGGTAGTAGTTTATTTATTTTTTTTTTTGGTATTAAGGTGACCTCTTTGGTCTTTTGACTTTTATTAATCACTTATCGGTATTGTG
>CAJVQA010002899.1:0-20763 GCA_910591915.1 Cetraspora pellucida
AATTATGAAAATTGTTATAATTCTTGAAATTTTACTAATTAATTCTATTTTTCTTCTTTAAGTAACTTTGTTCTACATATAAAAATACATTATATTAGCATATATTTATTTTATAATTTTTAGTTCTAAAGAAAAGATGCTTAATTTTTGATTTTTTAATGAAAAAATCAAAATTAGTGTTTTTAGTTTAGTTTAGATTATTATTGAACCTGAATTAAACTTTAAAATTTGCAGATCATTGAACCTGAACCTGAACTAAACTTTAAATTTTGCAGATCATTGAACCTGAACCTGAACTGAACTTAAAATTTATGAACCTGAACTAAATCTAAATTTGAATTAAAAGTTCAATACTGAACCTGAACTGAACTTTTTTTTAGAAAAAGTTCAAGTTCTGAACTTGACCAAAGTTCAGTTCAGTTCAGGTTCATAGAAACACTATCTAACATTTCTGCTTGGGTGTTCTACTTTAAACCCTCTGAACTTGTAACTTGTATTAATATTACTGGGTTATCTCAGATGCTCAGATCATTATCTTAACCTTAGAACTAATTTATTCTCAAGGTAAACCTCCCAGAGCCTTTTGTATCTATTTTTACAACTGACCTAGGTATTGCTATGACAGAACCAATACTTGCAGTCAAAGCTAATCATTAAACTGCTATGCCCTTGTAGAGTTCATACAAACTCTAGCATCTACTTCACAGTATATCCGAAATACTTTAGTATATCTCTGCCAGTTTACCAAACTTCTAATCCAGATAGCCCAATAGGACTTATGACTAGTCCATTAGTATATCAGGACAGCCCAATATCTTTTTTCTCTGGCTCAATTTGGCAGCCTGGTTGATGGTACCTCCTATCTAGAGGTTTTTGCTCGTCTGGCTACTTTGACCTTGGTATCCATTTTATAAGGCTAGCCTTTACAGTAGGGCTGTCAAAGATCTGGCTACCTCTCTACTCGGGTCTTTCCAAATAAACTTCTTGTTATCTAATTTCAACAGATTTACATAGCCACAAGGACTTATCTAGTGTTTGCACTGCTTATTGCTGATTTGCATTCCTTCATGTAACCACAACTTTGTCTCAAAGGCAATGTCATGTGATCTGTTATATGAATGCTCTATGACCTACTAGTCATGCTGATGTGACCACCATTACAGGTATTCTAATCCAATTGTTAGTAACAGTTGTCATAATACAAATATTATATAGGTGATTATTCAAATTTTTGCCATCAATAGGATTTGAACACCCAACCTACCACTTGGAGGGTTGACAACCTGACCACTTCACTAGGTCATCACACCCTTTATATAAATATTAGTTTATAATAAAAACTATAATAAAAACATATAATTTATTATAAATTATAAATTTTAAATTTTTTAATTACAAATTAATTTATTTTTAAATTTTAAAATTAGGCATATATATATATTTTTTTGCTTTTGCTAAGGCTATAATTATTGACAACTACAGCCTTTATTGTAATTTTAATTATAATTATATAACTTGTACAAGATGAGTATGCAACTAGTTATATATATAGCTTTTGGCTATCTATTTAAGTAGTCTGCTTGCAAGTTTTACACTAGCTGTTATATCTGTAATTTGCTAAAAGATTATTTAATTAATATTTTGATCTCTATATTATATCTAATAGATAATATACAAGTTTCTATATATCCAAGTGTTTTCTAATTTAAACTTGACCTCTCTGTTTGTACATTTGTCAAAACAATATATATTTTAGATTACATCACCTAATTGTAAAACTTCAAAAAGCCTTTCTGTTAACTAACTATTTATATTTAGTTTTTGTTAACAGAACTTGCTCTTGCAGAGTTTATTCAGATCCTAGTATTGATTTTATAGTATATTCCTAGTACTTATAATATATCTCTGCTTTTGACATCAGACTTCTAATCCAAATAGTCTAAAAGAACTATAATCTGTTTTTGGTATATTATATTGGTATCTATTTTCTAGATTTAGTTTTTACAATAATACTATCAAATATTTGTATTACCTCTCTATTTAGGTCTTTTTAAATAGGTTTTAGTTTTTTAGTTCTACAGATTTATATAATCACAAGAACTTATTTTAAGTTTGTACTGCCTATTACTAGTTTGCATTTTTTTGTATAATTAGTTATACAGATGCCTTATAGCCTGCCAGTTATGCTAATATAACTATAATTACAAATATTTTATTCCAACTGATCAACAAAATGCTATCTCTGTAATATCATCTATGTATTATATAGATAATTATTTAAATTTTTGGCATTAATAAGTTTTAAACTTACACCTACTACTTAGGAGGTTGACAACTTATTCATTTTACTAAATCATTATATCTTTTAAAATTAGATATATTAAAGTTAATAAATTAAGATTATTTAAACTATTTTTTTAAAATTTTATAAAAATAGAAGTATAGTAACTTAGTAAAGTGGATAAGTTGTCAACCTTCAAGTAATAGATTAGATGTTTAAAACTAATTGACAGTAAAAATTTAGATAATTATCTATCTAATACTTGTATTATGATAATTGTTTTTAACAATTAGATTAAGATATCTATAATAGTAATTGTACTAATATGACTAATAGGTTATAAGACATATATGTAACTAGTTATACAGAAAAATGCAAACTAATATTAAACAGTGCAAACTCTAAATAAGTTCTTATAATTGTATAAATTTGTTAAAATTAAAAAACAAAAAGTTTATTTAGAAAACCTAAGCAAAAAAGTAATACAAATCTTTAATAATAATATTGTAAAAGCTAGTCTTTTTATAAAACAGATGTTAATATAAAGAAATCAGATAAGCAAGAACTTTTGAATAAAGATATCATCAATTAAACTAATATACTAATAAAGATTGTAGTTCTATCAAAATATCTAAATTAAAAATTTAGTAAAAATGTAAAGTATACTAAATTATTACAAATATGTTATAAGTAATATTGAAGTTTAAATAAACTCTGTAAAGATATAATAGTTTAATAATTAGCCCTAATCATAAGTGTTAGTTCTGCTATAGTGATATCAAATTAGTTATAAAAATAAATACAGAAAATTTTGAAAGATTTATCTTAAGAATAAAATAATTCTAAAGGTAAATAATGATCTAAACATAATTCAGTAATGTTAATACAGATTGCAAGTTTAGAGAATTTGAAATAGATTATCTAAACAGAGATGTTAAGTACAACAATTAGTAAAGAACCTTTAGGCAAACTTCTTAAATAAATAATATAGAAAAGTTATATATGTAACTAATTGTATAATCTTTTTCTAATAATTTAAAAAAATTACATTATTATAAAAACATTAATAAAAGTTAAAAAACCAAAGAAATTATCTTAAAAAAAAGAAAATTTATAAAAATTATATATTTTATTAACAACATTTTATAAAAAAAAATTGTTTGATTATAAAACTATTATTATATATAAAATTTTATACAAATAAATTTTTTTTTTTGTTAAGATGATCTTTTTGGTCTTTTGACTTTTATTAACTTTTTTGATAATGTGATTCTATAAACTATTATAAAAAGAATGTATAATTGACTACATATATAACTTTTCTATATTATTTATTTAAGAAGTTTGTCTAAAGATTCTTTATTAATTGCTATATCTAACATTCTTGTTTGGATGTTCTATTTTAAATCTTTTAAACCTATATTTGTGTTAATATTACTAGGTTAAATCCAAATTGTTTTAATCTTAGAACTATTTTATCTTTGAGATAAACCTTTTAGAGCCTTTTGCATCTATTTTTATAACTAATCTAATATTATTATAACAAAACCAATATTTGCAATTAGAGTTATATTATTTAATCACTATGCTCTTGTAGAGTTCACTTGAACCTTAGTATTTACTTCACAGCATATTTCTGGTACTTTAGTATAAACCTATCTTTTTATTAATCTTTTAATTCAAATAACTCATATAAAACTATAACCAGTCTATTAATATATTAAGTTATTTCAATATTCTTTTTCTTTGTTTCATTTTGGTAATCTGGTTGGTAATACTTCTAAAACTTTCAATTCAAAGGTTTCTGTATGTTTGGATACTATGATTTTGATATTTGTTTCCTAAGTCTAGCCTTTACAGTAGCATTATCAAAAATCTATACTACTTTTCTATTTAGATCTTCTTAAATAGACTTTTTGTTTTCTAATTTTAGCAGATTTATATGATCATAAGAGCTTATCTAAAGTTTATATCATTAAATATTAGTTTGCATTCTTCTGTGTAATGCTATACTTACACAGATGCCTTATAACTTGTCAGTTATACTAGTATGACTGCTATAACAGATATTCTAACCCAATTATTAGAAACAGTTATCATAATACAAATATTATATAGATGATTATTTAAATTTTTATCATCAATGAAATTTGAATATCCAACCTACTACTTGAAGGTTAACAACTTATTTACTTCACTAAGTTACCATATTCTTTATACAAACAAATTTGTTTAAAAGATAAAAATAGATTATCTTAATAAAATAAAAAGTTTTCTATATATAAATATTAAAAAATTCAATTTATATTTAGTATATAATTTTATATATTTTATATTTTATAAATTGTTTTTTTAACTTTTTATTAAGTAAAAAAAATAATTAAAATTTACAAAATTATTTTTTAAAATTTTTTAAAAATGTTTTTTTCAATCTATCTTAACTAAAAAAGAATTTAAAAGTTATCTATAATATTCATTAGGAAATAAGAGATATAATGTTGCATTAAATGTTATTTTTAGTAATACAAATATAGTTTAAAAATCATTATTTTAAAAAATTTTTTTTGTAATTAAATTTTTATATTGTATCTTAAAATTTCTACTATAACATTTTACATATAAATAAATAAAAAAATAATTTTTTTAAAAAAATTTATTATATAACTTTAATTAATTTTTTCTTAATAAAATACAAAATTTGTAAAATATTAAGTATGTAAAATTATGTACTAAACAAGTTTGCTTAAGAGGTTAAAACAGATTATCTTAATAAAAACAAATATTTTATATAAATAAATTAAAATTTTTAATTTTGTATATTAAAAAACCTTTTATTTTTATTAAGATAAACTATCTTTACTCTTTAATAAACCTGTTTAATATAAAATTATATATATATATAATAATTTTATAATTAAAATTTTTTTTCATAAAATTTTTTAACAAAATATACAACTTTTACAAAATTTTAAAAAATTATTCTAAATAACCTTAATCTACTATCCTTGATATACTTAATTCCAAAATTTAAAAATAAGTTAATTTTTAAGTTGAAAAGAATATAGAACTTAAGAATAGAATATATATAGATTATTTTTATATAGTTTTGTATATCTCTTTAAAATTTTTATCTAAAATTATATATATTACTAATAAAACTTTTTTATTTTTTTAATTAATCAAAAAAAAAATTTATATTATAAATAAAATTATTTATTTATTATAGTAAAAATTTGAACTATTGTATTATTTTAAAAAAATATACTTGTATATATAATAAAGTTTTTTAAGATTGATTTGAATTTTCTTAAGTAGTACAAAATTAAAGAATTTAATTGATTAATTTACATAAACCTATAAATTAATTTTATTATATAATTTTATATTCTAATATTTAAAATTTTATATTTTTAATAAAAGAATGTAGCAACTTAGTAAAGTGAATAGGTTGTCAACCCTTAAGTGACAGGTCTAAGGTTCAATTCCTATAGACAATAAATTTTGAAAATTATATCTATGTTATGGTAACTGTTTTTTGCTGATTGGTTGGATTTTGGGCATCTGTAATCTTAGGTACAGTCATCAGCAAAAGTAATACCTAATTTTGATCTCATAACTAATGTACAAATAAATATGATTGCTTATCCTCTTATAGCAATTTGTAAGGCAAAATTTTTTTTTTCTTTTTTTTTAATTTTCCATAAAGTATTTGCAAAAAAAAATCTTGAGTATAATAAGCATGACTGGCACTTCAATAACAAACAAAGACAAAGAAGAAATTCTAGCTTATATTAAATATATGAGTATCCAGTAAGTTGCACAAAAAATGGAACATAACCTTATCACAATCCAAAGGTTTCTTACTAAATACCAGAGAACCAAAAATATATCAAATTTGCCAAAATCTGGAAGACTTGTGTTCTCAATAATCAAAAAAAAAATGCTCTAGTAGAAGCAATCCTAAAAAAAAGATACAAGCCTTTATATAACCTGATTAACAATTTAAAGCTTAAGTGCAATTTAAGAACTGCTTCTTAAGCTCTGCAAAGTTTTGGTATTTGGTCTCATATAGTAGCAAAAAAGCCATTCCTTAAGAAATATAATATGAAGAAACAGTTTGAATGATTTCAACAAAATGTATTAAAAAGTACTTATGATTGGTGACATATAATTTTTTCTGATGAAATGTTTGTCAAGCTTGGTAAACAATTATGCCAAATTAGAGTATGATGTCTCAAAAGTAAAAGACACAAAAATAAGTGCTTAACTCTAAGTTTTAAGAGTGATAGATGGTCAGTAATGGTGTAGAGTTGTTTTGTTGATAGGATTAAGGGTCCTTTTGTTTTTTTAATAAGTATAAATAATCTAAAGAAAAAATTAATAAAAAAATTTATATTAAACTTTTGAAAAATCATTTACTATTATTTATGGAAGAGCTAAAGCATCACATTTATTAATAGGTGCAAAAATAATGTTTCAACAAGACAATGCGCTAATATATAAAGTATCTGATTGGCTTGAAAAAAAAAAAATTTCCAAATTGAACTGGCCTGCAAGATCTTCTGACCTTAATCTGTTCAAAAATATTTAGAAAGTATTGAAGAATAATATTCAAAATTGAAAAGATTTTCCAAAAAAAATAGATAATCTTAAAATTGTTCTAAAAAAAGAGTAGTCAAAATTAGATATATCAGTTTTTTTGAAATCTGTAGACTCAGTTTCAGGAAGGATCAAAGCAGTATTGAAAGCAAAAGAAGAGTACTGTAAATATTGATTAGCTAGAAATATATATATATATATAGTATATTGTAAAAATAAAAAAAATTATGTATTTGATTTGAAAATATAGTTAACTAATAACTCTTTTCACTGATCTTTAATTTCTAAACAAGGTCAAACAAACATAAAAAAAAACACAAAAACAGCTTAGTAAACCTCATTTTAGACTTTAAGAAAAAAAACTTAGTACACAAAATACAACTATTCTACTTTAATAACAGTATAAATAAAGTCCTGTTAAATAAAACTTTTGCTAGTTTTATAAGTTTTGAAAATTTTTTTAAAGAAAATTAGAAAATAGCACTAAACCCTGAAAAACAAGATTGGAACATATGATCAGACATTAATATAAATAAAACAACATATTACATTATACTAAACAACAAATAGTAACAACAAATAGCTTTATTAGAAAATAACAGATAAGTACAACATGTAGAATAAACAAATAAATGAATAACAGAATAGTTTAGAAATAAAAGTACAAACTAGATTAGAACTATCACATAGTACAAATCTAATTTAACATATTAAGAGTTTTAGTAATAGAAATAAAAGATATATAGATAGTAAAATACTAGATACAGTCTTAGCAAAACCTATAAAAAATCCTGATAATCTAGAGTATATAGCAAAAGACCTGACAATTTATGATCCAAAAAACATTATAGCAAATGATTTACTTCTCTATGGTCAAATACTAAAAGTATGCACAATTTCATATAGTATTATAAAAGAATAGACAAAGAAACTAGCAACAATAGACATAATTCCTAGATTATTCAATTATTAAACAAACACAAATAAGAAAAAAATATTAAAAAAAGAAACAAAACTAGAAGAAATAAAAGAGATAAAGAAGGTCAAAAAAATAGAAATGCTTGTATATACAGAAGAAAAATACCAAAAATGTAAAAAAGAAAAAGAAAAAATGAATCAAGATTTAAAAGGAGTTATAAAACAAATAGAAGAACTAAGCATTTCAACTACAAATTAACATGACTTCAAAAACTTTAAAAATATAATTATAGGAAAACTGCCAATAGAAACAATGAGATGTAAAGGCAGTAATAGGAAGAAAGTAAATAAAAAAAAACAAGAAAAGTCAATAGATAACAGAATATGCAATATTAAAGAAGATATCAAGAACATAGATAAAAGAATAACAGAACTAAAAGCAAAAGAAAAAAAGCAATAAACTGTAAAATTGACAGATACAATAAAATAAAGTTAGTAGTTACTAAAAAACCATATATATAATAAAAGTAAATCCTTTAAGGCAAATATGCCAACTTATATAGTGCCAGATGAAAACAAAGAAAAAAAAATAAATATGCATAGTGGATTTTTTGAGAAAATCATCATATTAAATCAATTCAAAAACTCTTCAAAAAGAAAAATAGTTGAGTAGAAATTAACTTTGACTATGAATTTAGCAGAGATGCAGCAATGAAAAAAATCAAAGAAAAAGAAGATAAATAGCTTAAAATTATTTCAGAAAAACTGAAAAACCAAGAAAAGAAGCAAAAGCAGCAAGTACTAAGAAGTAAGAGAAAAAAAGTAGAAGAATCCAAAAATGCTATTAGACAAAAAAAAAAAGAAATTAATGAAAACAGCTATGCAATAGAAGACAAGTTAGAAGCAGAGTCACATCTAAAAATATGAAATCTACCAGTTAATATTAATGCAGAAGAAGTAGACTACATGTGTAGAAATATTAAAAAAACTCATATAAAATACATCAAAAGATCCAAATACAAAGCTTTAGCAGTCATTAAAGCAAGAAAAATAGAAAAAAGAAGTATTTCATAGTTATTGTCAATAGAAATGCACAAACTTGCAAGAGTAACAATAAGAGAAGAAGATTATAATCAGTGTAATATGCAAAATCAATATACAATTCAATTAGTAGAGCTTTCAGGAAATGCATCAGAAGTATTGCTATTACAATGTCTAAAGAAAAAGGGTGTAAAATCAGTATATATACTACCTAATAGAAATAGAAATCAAAAAAAGTTAGTCACAATTATATTTGCATTAGTAAAGAAAATAGAACTAGCACAAATAAAACCAATATGATTCAATAACTATTTAATTTTTTGACAAAATCACAAGAAAAGAAATAAAAAATATATAAACAAGACTAAAGAAGAAAATTATATCAATGAGAATGATACTAGTGAAAATTCAAATATAGAAGTTTATAGGAATATTAATTATGATGAAAGATAAAAAAAAAATAATAAACACTATAATAATTATAAGAGAAACCAAATTGAAAATAAAGAGGTACAACTGCAAATGCATAGCCTTCTTCAAAAAATATTAAAAAGATTGGAAAGTTTAGAAACTCAACAAAGCCAGACAGCTTTGGCTGATTATTTCTAAAAGTGTACTAGTTAAATTAATGAACTTATATAAGGAGATTAGAGATTTCCTGCAAGGTGAAAAAAGAGTTTTTGAAAAAGAAAAAAAGGAAATATCTTCTAGTCTAAAAGAAAAAGAAAGCAGAAATAGAAAAGACAAAATAAAAAACAAAACAATAATATGAAAAGAGTTAAAAGAAAAATGAAAGAAAAAAAAAAAAAAATCAAAATAGCATGTCATAATGTTAATGAACTAAAAACCAAAGGTTGGAAGTTAAATAACTTGCTTGGTTAGGTAGAAAAAGAGAAAATTACAATATTGGAAATTACTAAAACAAATCTTACAGAAAGGAAAGAAAAATTTTTAACATATACAGCAAACAAAAAATATATAGATTTTTGGACAAGTGCAGCAAAAGATAAAAAAAAAAGGTTCAGATATTGGAATTATGATTGATGAACAATAGAAAAAGCACATAGATACAGTTATGAAAATAAGTGAATATATGATAAAGATCACACTATACTTCAAACAATTGGAGTTAGTAGTAATTACAGTTTATATGTTACCAAATGATAAAGCAGCAGAGAAAAACATTCAGCAAAAAATTGTCGAAATGATTATAAAAAGGAAAAGACAAACACAAATTATTGTAATAGGTAATTTTAATCATATAGTAAACAATATTTTAAACAGACAACACCTACAAACAATAAACTACAAAAGGCTGCCAATCTTTCATTAAATGAAGAACTAAGATTTTAAAGATATATATAAAGACATGAACCCAACAAGTCAACAATATATATAATTAAATGGAAAAGTAGTAACAAAAATTGATTATATATAAATATTAGAAGAATTGGCCTCAGAGTTACAAAAAGCCAAAATTGAAGAAATAGAAAAGATTAAAGAAAGTAACCACAAAATAATAATAGCAGAAGTATAAATAAAGCATTTAGTAACAAAAAAAAGCAAGACAGAGCTTAAAAAAAAAAACAGTCAAAAACTGTATACTTATATGACCAAGCAAGATCAAAATATTAAAAAAATTATATGCAGAAATTACAAAACTAACTAGAAAAGAAAAAGGTGTTAAAAGACATTTATAAAAAGGAGCAAGATGAAGAAAGAAAGACAGAGAAAATAAGCAATATATGGAACATTATAGAAGAAGTAATCATTATAGCAGCAAGTAAACATATACCAAAGAAAAAAGTATATAACATAACAACAAATAGGAGAAAAAATTCAAAAGAATAACAATAAGAAGAAAGCATTGTTAAGCTCCAAAAACTAATAAAACATGCAAAAACAAAAAAAACCCAAGTAGTAACAGAAGGAAAAAGAAGTAAAGTGAATGAACAGATAAAAACATTAGTCAAGAAAATTGGTGCAAAGCTTTCATGATTACAAAGACAATGGTCAAATGCATAGATAGAAGATATGAAAAGTTGAAAAAAGCTATTATTAAAAAGAAAAAAGAAAGACTAAAAATGAATTTAAAGAAAACAAATAAAAGAGAATATAGATAAAAGATGTGAAATAATTAGAACAGACCAGGAAAAGATAATAGTGAGTCTTCTGAATAGGCCTTATAAGAAAATATTACTTAACAGATTCATTAAACAAGTAGAAGAAAAAACAAATCTGCTAACAAGCTCAGAAGATGTCAGAATAGAAGTAGCAAAACACTATGAAAAACAATTTAGAAAAAGAAATATAAGATTAGAAGAAATATCAAAAGAGTAAAAAGAAATATATGAACCATAAGAGAATATTAAAGAGAAATGGTACACAGAAGTTGAAAAAAAATTGAAAAAAAAGAATAAGAAAAAACATTAAGAGAATTGAAAACAAGAATAGTTTTAGGCATATTAGATATAAGTTATATTCTAATAAAGTAAGCAGAAAAAAAAAACAAGAAGTATTTAGAGGCTTTACAGACATATGTCTAGAAAGAAGAAAGATACCAACTAAATAAAAGATAGCACAAGTTTATCTAATATCTAAAGATGTTAAGTAAAGATATAGTTTAAATAACATATAACCAATAATATTAATAGAAATATTTAGAAAAGTTGTAATAAAGGTAATAACAAGAAGACTTGCCAAAGTATTTATAGAAAAAGAAATACTTAAAGAACCAAATTATGCAGGCTTTTTAGGCAACTCAACAGAACAACCAGTATATATTCTCAACATAATAATGAAAAAAGCAAAAGAGAAGGGTAAAGAAGTCTGAATACTTTTGCAAGATATAAAAAAAGCATTTAATTTAGTCCTATTTGAGAGTCTAGAATTAGCACTATAAAAGATTAAAGTGTCTAAAAGAATAATAAAATATATTCTGAATCTGTTTCATAAAAAACAACTAAAGATCATTATAGCTCATAACTTAACAGAAAAGATAATAGCAGAAGATGACATAGATCAAGAAGAAGTAATATCTTTATTAATATAGTAAGTTTTCTATAATCCACTGTTAGAAAGAATACAAGAAGATAAAAATTTAGAATATACAGTTGAACAACAGATCAAAAGAGGAATGCAATGCAGCAATATCACAAAATATTGCCAAGCAGTCATTGTATATGCAGATGACACAATATAAATTGCAAATAATAAAAGACAGCTAATGGTGATATTAAAAATAATAGAAGAATTTTTTAAGATAAATGGATCCAAATCAAAGCTGTTGATAATAAATATGAAAATGAAGAAAGAAGAAAGAAAAATGATCTTTGAAGGAAGCAAGATAATAGAAAAAGCAAAGAACAAGATAGTTTGCTTACTAGAAATATAGCTAAATAACAAAATGAGTAAAGTGCTAGTAAAAAAGAAAACTAAAGGAATAATTAACCAAACAATAAGAGATCTTAGATACAAAAGATAACAATAAGTTAAGTTGCATATATAAACAATATAATAATAATACTAAAATTAAGTTATATATTATAGCTAACAAAAATGTCAGAAAGAAGTATAAGTGAAGTGCACCAACCAATAATAAGTTTAGTGAAGCAAAAGAGAAATCTTCAAAGAATATTAGAAAATTGCATAATAGAACACAAAGATTTTGGAAGCTGCAGAACATTATAACAAGAATTAATAACAAAATAAATAAGTGGCCTATTAGTAAGACTAAATAGACAAGATAGTCTTGGACAGTTAACAAAACTAAGAATAACACAAAAGTACCAGAAAGCAGGCTTAACAAAAGACATATAGAAAATAAAGAAAATGTTAAAAAATATAGAAGGTTGGAAAAGTAACTTAGCTTGTCTGATATTGCTAAAAGCAAGAAAGTTTAATATAAATATAAGAATAAAAGGCAATTTATAGACAATATTTGGATATAGAATCAAAATAAAAGAACTTATAGATATGCAGTTACAGAAAAGAAGTAATATAAGAATAAATGAAGCAGGCTTAATATATTTAAGCCAGCTAATAAATACAAAAAGAGAGAGATTAATTATATAACAATGACTAAAAAGTTACCAAGCTTTATCAAGTAAAGGAAAAAAAGCAAAATGATTCAAAGCAATAGAACTAGAAGTGCTCATTAGACCAGAAAATAGAGAAGTTAAAAGACAATCTAGAACAATTAGACAAAATACTTAAGTAATGCAAATAAGATAGGAGTATATCTCAGAAGGCAAAAGAAAAAATAAATAAATAGCACATGATGTACAGAATATTTGACAATTAGAAAAGATAGTCAAAAAGAAAAAGAAAAAAAATATTAGTAAAACATTGACAAATACAGAGTAAAGAAAATGAATTAGTTATTGAAATTAGCAAATGTAAAGATTGTACAAGAGAAGAAGAATAACAAGAAAATAGTTGCTAATAGTGAATAAGAATAAATAACAAAATTAATGTGATTCTAGATATATTAATAAAAAAAAATAGTAACAAGATTAAGATAGCAATAGATCAAATAACAAAAATGATAAAGACAAACAAATCAGTGATAGGAGAACAGTAACTCAAAGGACTAAGAATAATAGAAGAGCCAGAAGTAGAGATAATTAGGTAACAAAAGCTAAAAGATAATATTAGTCAAGAAATAATAAAACTTTTAAAAAAGAATATAATAAGAAACAAGAACAAGTATATAATATATACAGATAGAGCAGCAAACCTAAAAACTAAAGAAAATACAAGAAGCAGAAATAGTATAGAAATAGAGTAGGTGCAAACAAATAAAATACAAGAATGACCAGAAGAAGAGACAGCATTAGGTCTAGAAGAATAGCAAATATTGACAATGGCTAAGTTAGTAGTAATATGAACTGTAATTTTAACAATACTAAGAAAAAAGCAAGTAGAAATATATACAGATAGCAATGTGACAATAAGAAACATTAGTAGAGACTTAGAACAAATAAGATTCTCAAAAAGAAAAATACAATATAAATAATGAAAATTAAAGAGCTTATTATAACAAAAAACATTCAGATAGAGTTTGTTAAAGTTAAAAGTCACAGTAAAGACAGATGGAATAATAAAGCTAATAGTCTAGCAAAAAAAGGTGCAACAAGTAAAAAAATAATACAGGTTGAAAAAATTAGTTGTGAAGAAATAAAGTACTGCCTAAAGTGAGAAAACAAACATACTGATATATCAACAAGACTGTTATATAAATAGATAACAAATACAAGATTAGAAGCAGAATGAAAAAAAACAAAAGCTATTAGAGAATTAGAACCAAAAACAGAAATAATGATTTATGATTAAACATACTTTTGGAATAGACTAAAAATATCTAAAGGAATATACTATACAACAAGAAGAAGTAGTACCAGAAAAAGTGCATTTATAAAGTGCATAATGAATAAACTTCCAATTCTAGAAAAATTTAACAAAAAAAGACTAAATGTATATACAACAACAAAGTTTCAAGTGTGCTAAGATAAAATAAAAGAAACACAGACACATTTAGTAACATGTAAGAGACAAAGAAATTTGTAAAAAAGAATCCAAAAAATAACTATTGCAACAGTCTGGAAAAGATTAAAGAAAGAAGAAAAAGTTTGAGTTCTCTCATATATATTATACATAATACTTTTCAAGAAAACAGAAGCAGAAGAAATTAAAATAAAAGAAACACTAATTAAAGGTTTTATTCTAAAAGAAACAAGACAAATTGAGGCAGCTTCTAAGTATAAAATCAAAATAGCAGTTTATGAATGTAATAACAAAAACAGCCTAAAACATATTTTATAAACAAGTATAGAGAATATAATGTAAGATGATCAATGAATAGGAGAAAAATAATGAAATAACAGGTAAAATAAAAAGAAAAAAAAAAAAAGAAAAAAAAGCACAAAGTAAAAAAGGAAAACTAAATCAACAAGCCATAAAAGGAAAAAAAAATTAAAGAAAAAGAAAAACAAATTAGAAAAGAAGTATAAAAAATAATTTTAGAACTTGTTATGAAAGAGAGAAGACTCTTTCATTATGGACTTTAAGTAATCAAATAAATGACTTATTTTTATTTGAAATAATGCAACAGGTTGTACTTAAATACTATTAGAGTAACTGGATAATATTGAGCTTAGTGATTAAAGATATTTATATAATTGCAAATGTAATTTCAAAATCTTAATAAAATACCAGTGTAACTGCTTAAGAAAAAAAAAAAATTTAATTTTAATTTCATTTAATAAAAAAATTAGATATTACTTTTGCCAATGACTATACATCAAGTCAGGTTCTACCTAACATTGGAAGCTTGAAACATCTATATGAAGTGTAATATTATATATATATAAAGAAATGTAAAAAAACCAGTGTTATATAAAGATTCAATGCAAACCCATAATAAGACCATTAGGTATAGAAGTTTAAAAAACTGAAGAGACAGAAACCTATTTAAAAATCTTAAATAAAAAAGTAACAAACTTTTGATTATGCCATTAAAACCTATAAAACACCTTCATAAAAACTGTCAAATAAACCAGATGATAAGATATATAAAGGAGCATATAACCAACTAAGCTACAAAAATCATCAGAGAAAAAAGATACATAAGTATATCATATCAGATCATCTGAATTAAAAATCCAAATAATTAGTTGATTTCAAGTTATAACTAGTAGAAGATGATCAAGAAAAAATCAAAAAGAAAGTACTAGGATTTAGGTAAACATTACAAAAATAATAACAATTTAAGATGTAATCCTGACTGCAAATGTTGGTCTTAACTATAACATTAAACCAGGTTAGTAATAAAAGAGAATATAGCTTACTTTGGTAGATTTATTTCAAGAATAAAAATATTAAAAAATTATAATCTTATAATTAAAAACAAATAAATCTAATTCTGTGATCTAGTAAATTAATACTAGATTCAAATCAGAAGGTTTAAATGAAACATCAAAACAGATACAACAACTGATAAGAAACTCTAAAGTGGACTTCTTAAATAGGTAATATAGAAAAGTTACGCATAAACCAGTTGTACACTCATCTGATAGTTCAATATAAATACATCTATATAAAACATGTACCTGAAATAAGTATTAATAAAAAACTAGAACCAAAGAAGTCACATTAATACTGAAAAAAAAATAATAATAAATTTATATTTTTAATGAATTTTTAACCAATTTTAATAATTTTATTATCATTAGAATCAAAAAAATCTACTTTACAACTTTTACTTAATAATTCAAATTAGTTTACTTAATATAATTTTTTATAAATTTAAATATAAAAAAGAATTACCATTAAGTTAATATTTAATTTTAAAATAATACACTCTACTCTTAAAGTTTATAGTAAATTTCTGTTTTTATTATAATTTATCACTCTGTGACATATTCGCTGACTGGTATAGCAAGCGAATAACGATAAAGAAAATAAAAATTTGTCTCCTTAACGATATCACAATATTTCAGCATTCATCTGACGATACCAGCTTTCTAAAAAAGCTGGATCTTCGACAACTTTCATTGCTTTTTCATAGATACTAATTGCCCGCGGTCGTTCGTTGTTGACCAGAAGGAATTTAATATAACCTAGCCACAAATCTAATGATAGCAGCGAAAGTAATAATTAATATCATATCTCTAATTCCAAGTTATTAGCAGACAATTTAATGTTGCTGATTAAAATGAAATCAGATTAAAATGAAAATGACCCCTCTCCTAACCTAAAAATGCCAAAAAAATGCGCCCAAAAAATTTGTATTTTTCGATGATTTGCTGATTCATTTTAATTTAATTTCATTTTAACCTATCACATTTAAAAGCTACAAACCACACGGTGCGTTATCAAATTGACAAACTCGATCATATAACCATTCCAAATGAGTTTTCGCGTCTAGTGCCATAGGTGAAGTTATATGCTTTTCCTCTATTTGGATACATGTTTGATAAAACTCAAGAGTCGGTAGGATCTTACTTAAAAGACTATATATATAGATTAAGCAAAAGTTTAAAGAATGAATAAAGGAGTTTAAACCATTTGAATATTCTAAACATGAGCACCTTTTATAAACTTGACGCGTCTTTTTCAGCTCTCCAACCTCATCAGCCCATGTTAAGTATCGGTTGACAACTTTATTTTTAGCTTTCTTCGGATCATGCTCGTCAGTAGTTATCAAACTTAATGATAATGATGCGACCTTAGAAACCGATGCCTAAATAAATGTATCCTGATCAATTTTGACAAAAAAAAAAGAAACCCACCAAGAAAAGTAAACACGCAATATCAAACTTAAGGTATACCGTGAATACTTTTTCCAGTTCATGACTTTCCAAACCACCATCTTTCCACTTTGATAAATTCCAGGATAGATAAGAATCCCACAATACCACTGATGCAGGATTCTTTTTCAATGCTAAGCTATATAATTCGTTTACCGATTTATCTCGAGATTCTTCTAAGGACATTACAACGCCAACTCTTTTTATCCAAAGTTCTGAATTTTGAGGATAAATATCGGTGGCTTGTTTTGCAATATCAAGCGCATTTTTGGAATTGGAATCAAGACTTTCTAAGATCCATTCAATCCATTCGACATACATTTTTTCTGAAGCAAGATTTAAAGAAGTAGCAGTTTCATATGCTTGAGACAATAGTTTTATAAAATAGGAATTCTATTTAAAGAAGGGATTCATTTGTTGAGCAACAATCTCGTTTCCACGTTTATGAGTAATACCGACTCGAACGAATGACACACCAAATTTTTATCCGTAACTTTATGCAAATACTTATTAAGAAATTTGGTAAATAAATACCACATTTCTTTATCAGCCAACTCCTAAAATTGAATAAAAAATATTAGAAAGTAATTAAAATGAAATCTCAAACTTGTAATTAAACAATAAACCAAACCTCGACACTCTGCTGAAATTCATTGACACTATTTTTAACAGCCACCTCGAATTCGGGGGTTTCTACGTCTAGCGCAGAGAACAAATGTCTTTCTGCAATGTAAGCTCTTGCTTCCGCATTTTTGCCAAAATCATTACGAATACTACTTAGACATTAAAACATGTAAGCCAATGGTTTCCAAGACAGAGTATGATAATAGCAAAGTAATATAAAGTGTGATTTACCTTTCGTAAATGGTATCTTGAATTATTTGTGTATCAGAGAACTCGTAACAGATACTTACAAATTGTTGACGAAATGCTAAATTGTCTGGGATGGCTTTTACAATTTTGTTTATTTAACAAACCATTCATCCAATTAAATTTTTTTTTAAAAAAAAAAAAAATTTGAAAAATGAAAAAGCATTAATCATGAAAACAGTTTTTACCATTAATAGCATTCAAATACACAGTCCTGGCAATTTCTCCGCATAGCATTTCATTATCATCATTAAATTTATTCTCGTCTACATGCCCTGAAATTAATATCACGTCTCCAAGAATTGAATTCTCTAAACTTGATGGCTCTGAAGATATTCCTAGAATCTTTCGTCGAGCTTTAATTTTTTCAATATATGCAAGTTCAAGTTTAAAATATTCATGCCACAGTTGACTAGAACCAGGATTTAAGCGCAAGCTTCGCTGTAATAAGGCTAGTAGAAACATTGAGGATAAGCATACATAATATTAGGTTAAACAAGTCATAAGTGTAGTAATTGATACCTCTGGATGCAGTTATATTAGCGTTAGCCTCAAACTCCCATTTTGCGGCGAGTATCCAAAATAAAGGCTTCGTTGGATGAAATTGTAAAGCTCTATTGTATAAATATGTTTGAATCTAGAAATGATTATTTTTTATTCTTATTTTAGGATTAATAAATTTGTAACCGTAGTTACTGTAACCGCATCCAATCAAGCCAATCAAATTTCAGGATCAGGGTAAAAAAAAAAAAAAAGCAGTTTTGCTTATAACTCAAAATTTTGACTATGAAACCACACCTTTTTGCATTCTAAAGAAAGATTCTTTGCTAAATTTTGATGTAAACTCTGTCCTTTTCAACTCTAGCTTCATTCTAACCATGACCTTAATCACAAGGTTTATTTATTCTTATAGAAAAGGTTGTTTTGATAATCACGTTACATCCAGTGTTTGAAGTCTGAGATTAAATCAGTATTCTCATGTTCTATTTAGTGTTTTTAGAGTCAATTTTGGGGTGTTCTCCAATATAAAAATCAGCTTTCACTGTTCTTACTCACAAATTTGTGTTCTCATGAGAACTCTGAGAACACTAATTTCAAACACTGGTTACATCTGAACTTAGTTGCGGTTACAGTAAGTTACGGTTACAAACCAATTATTTTTTTTTAAAAAAATTTTTTTACCTCCCAAAGATCTTGCCGAGCAACTTTCCAGCTCCTGCTGATTTAGCAAAATCTATATATTGAAGCCACAAAGAAATATCGCCTTTAAACTTTATGACTGCGCGATCAAAAATATGATATAGCCTTCTAATAATTGCGTAATCTGATATTGATGTCTTTCCTCTTATTGCTAGTTAAAAAGATAGAATGTTAAAAACTCAATTAATTCACCACGATAATGTCTTAATAGTTACCCAAGCGTTCTTTGCGTTTTTTTCTCAATTGTTCTAAATTCATTTCGTACTCTATATACTTCAAAAAATCAATTTTTTGACAAGGCCGTTTTTTCAATGAGTATTCAAAATTTGTTCGCTGTCTAATTATGGATTTTATTTCTTGCTTTGTTTATAAAATTATTAAATCGAATTTATTTATTTGTAAATCACAGATAATTCCATAGAAATTCTATTGTCGGGAATTAAAAAAAAAAAAAAAACAAAATTAAAAACCTTTGAAAATAATTCTTTACGTTCATAATCTTCAAGTTCAGGCACCATTTTTTCGAGATAATATTGTACTGTTTCAGCCATTTTGGATTTCGGTTGACTAAGTTTTTTTCTTTTTATAAAGGCAGGAGCTTTCTTGCAAAAATTTTAAATTGACTCAAGGGCAAAGACGGTTGTCCAATCATTTTATTTTGATATATCGCAAATTTTTTAGCCAATAAAATTTTCTCATGAAAAAATTTTGTCGTAGAAGGACTTTCTTCTGATTGGCTAATGTAAATCAATTGCCCGGGTAACTTATTTATACACCTTAGAGTACTTTTTGAAAACGTAACGTTTCACTAACAAATAATCGCCCGTAAAAGCCATTCAAAGTTTCAAACGAGCATTAATATTTACTTTGCAAAAGAATCCAAAAAAAGAATCCAAGTTTTGAATATTTTACGTATAAGACAATTATGCCTATTACTGGACCTTGCTCAATTACTATATGCCAAGCACAGTCATCAATTCGTTGGACTGACAACGTTATTAACAAGAGACAAACTAACAATACTTTGTCTTCTTATCATCAAATAGATGACATTATTTGTCTAAATTGTTATAACGGAATAGTGACGAAAAGCTTAGTTAAATTTCAATAGTACTTTTATGTTGCAAGACAAGATGAAGTTGATCTAACTGTTGTTGAAGTTGAAAGTAGATGACCTGAAGCTGATTTGACTAATGAAGAAGCTGAAAATAGACAACTTAAGGCTGAAGAAACTGAAGATGAGATTACTAACATTATGTGACATTAGAAACTAATAAGGTTGATGAAATTAAAAATACTATTAGTTTTTTTTTAAAGTTATAAAAATATTTTATATAATTATAAAAATAGAAATAAAAAAACCAACATTATACTTATTTGATAGATTTTATTTTGTTATAAAAGAAAAAGATGAGAAGTTAAAATTTTTTTTTAATGAATAACATTTTTTATTTAACTTATTTTTTTTTTTTTTTTTTTTTTTTTTAAAGTGAGGTCTTGCCTCGATTTCTTTATTGATTATTAATATCTAAATACATTTTTATC
>CAJVQA010002900.1:0-20759 GCA_910591915.1 Cetraspora pellucida
TAGTTGCCCGTAACAAATTATTAATAAAGATAAAGGCAAAACCTCACCTTAATACCAAAAAAAAAAAAAAAAAAAAAAATTTTTTGCATATTATTAAGTTATTAAAAATATAATTTTTATTTATTTATTTATTTTATTTATTAAAAAAATTAATTTAATTATATTTTTTTTGCATTAAAAGTTATACTTTGTGGCAATACTTTATTGATTTTTATTAGATTAGTTATTACAACTATTTTATACAGAAATAAGAGTACAACTAGTCATATATGCAACTTTAGATTGCCTATTTTAAGTAGTTCACTTTAAGGTTTTATACTAGATGCTATGTCTATAACCTACTAGAAGATTATCTATTTAAATTCTCTGATTATTCATTCTGTTATAATGTAATCTCAACTAATCTCTATATATATCTAACTGATATACTATCTAAGTAGTATAGTACTTACCTTATTTGCACTAGTTTACAGGCTGTTATACATTTTAGAATATGATATCTGTTAGTAAAGTGCAAGAGGTCTCTTTTGTTAACAATCTACCCATTCTATAGAATATTAACAAAGACTATTTTTGCAAAATTCACATAGACCCTAGAACTAACTTTACAGTATATTTTTAGTACTATTAGTATACTCTTGGTTTTGGACTCAGATTCCCAATCTAGATAGCCTGAAAGAACTGTAACCTGTTCTTGGTATATTAAAACTGGTTCAATATTCTTTTTTTTAGTCTGAAACCTGGTAACCTAGTTGGTAGTATCTCTTATCTGAGGTTCTTGCCTGTCTAATTTTTTCACATTAGTATCTGTTTTCTAGATCTAATCTTTATAATAGTATTGTCAAAGATTTATGCTACCTTTCTACTTGGTATTTCCAAGTGTGTCTGGTTTTTTAGTTTTACAGATTTATATAACCACAAGAACTTATCTTAGGTTTGCACTGTCCAGTACCAATTTGCATTATTCTGTGTAACCAAAATTACACAGATGCTCTGTGACATGCCAGTCATACTAGTGTAATTATAGTTACAGGTATCTTATTTCAACTAATTGACAGAATGCTGTCATCATAATATTGTTTATGTATTACATAAATGATAATCCAGTTTTGCTGTTAGTGGGGTTTGAACTCACAACCTACCACTTGGGAGTTGACAACTTATTCACTTCACTAAGTTGCCACATCCCTCAATTACATTTTTATTTTTAAATATCAAATATACAATTTTACTAAAAGAATTTAAAATTATTCTTTTAACAAATATTTCAAGAAATTAATTGATTTTAATTATTTAATTCCAGTTTTCTTTTAAGGCAAAAATATCTAAATGTTTTTTAAGTTATTTAGCATATAACTATTAATAATAATAACATTTTTTATACTATGTCTCATCTTCTTTATTCATTAATTCAGTATTTCTTTCATTTACAATTTCAATGCTTTTATCATTTTTAAATATATAACATAGCTCTTTATTAATTTAATCTTTTAAAAGAACTATGTAAAAAACCTTCTTATTATTAAAATTAAGATATTTACTAATTTAATAAGATCTTTAAGTCTTGAATTACTAACATTATGAATAATTTGCACTAAGCAGATGAATTTTGAATGCTACCAACAATTACATATGGTTTCAACAATAACCTCAACTCTTTATAATATACAAGATTACTTATAAAACATCAAATTTCTAATGTTGTGAAGCCTTCTATCAGGTACGTACGAGTTGCTTATTTGATGTAGCTATGTTACTAATTAAATATAGATATCAAGTCAAGATCACAATTTATACTGCATGTATGTTTCGTACGATGAAATGCTCTATACATGTATAAGAATTTATTGTTTAATATATATTATTATACAAAATTAAGATAAAAAAAAACATTAAAAAAATAAGGAAAAAATCTTAATATATAATAATATAAATACTAGAATACAAATTACTTTAATCGTGATTTCAATTTTAAATAAACTAGATCAAGTTTTATACTCCAGTAATATATTGAATGATTAAATGCTTTGGCTAATTATATATTCACTTGAAATTCAAGGATTAAAGTAGCATAATTAAACTTCATACTCTGGTAAATTATACTTTCTCTTGAAACATAAATTTATTGAGCACGCTAGTAATTTAATAAACGATTATATGATTATTGTTGATCTTGAACACAAACGTTAAAATGAACAGAACAAACTCCATACTTACTTTGGTAATTTTTTAAACGATTAAATAATTACAGTTAATTATAATCTCTTGAAACACAAATTTTAAAGTGAACAGAATCAGACTTCATACTCATCCTGGTAATTTATTTTGTGAAAATTAAATGATTGCGGTTAATCATACATTTTCTTGAAACGCAAAAGTTAAAATGAACAGAATCAAACTTCATATACTCACCCTTGTAATTTATTAAATGATTAAATAATTAGAGTAAATCGAACATTCTCTTGAAATACAAACGATAAAGTAAACAGAATCAAACTTCATACTCACACTGATAATTTATTATCGATTAAATGATTATGGTTAATAATAAATTCTTTTGAAACACAAATATTAAACAGGATCAAACTGAATACTCACGCTGGTAATTCATTGAAAGATTAAATGATTATGGTTAACCATACATTCTCTTGAAATACAAATGTTAAAGTAAATAGAATCAAACTTAATATTCACCCTGGTAATTCATTGAACGATAATGGTTAATCATACATTCTCTTGAAACACAAATGTTAAAGTGAACAGAATCAAACTTCATACTCACCCTGGTAATTTAATGAACGATTAAATGGTTATGATTAATCATATTCTCTTGAAACACAAACGTTGAAGTGAACATAATACTCACCCTGGTAATTTATTGAACGATTAAATGTTTATGGTTAATCATATTCTCTTGAAACACAAAAGTCAAAGTGAACAGAATCAAACTTCATACTCACTCTAGCAATTATTGAACGATTAAATGATTACGGTTAATCATACATTCCTTTGAAACACAAAGTTTAAAGTGAATAGAATCAAACCTCATACTCACACTAGTAATTTATTAAAAAATTAAATGATTACGGCTAATCACATATTCTCTTGGAACACAAAAGTTTAAAGTGAACAGAATCAAACTTCATACTCACACTGGTAATTTATTGAACGATTAAATGATTACGGTTAATCATACATTCTCTTAAACACAAGAGTCAAAGTGAACAGAATCAAACTTCATACTCACGCTGGTAATTTATTGAATGATTAAATGATTACGGTTAATCATAAATTCTCTTGAAATACAACTATTAAAGTGAACATAACCAAACCCCATACTCACTCTAATTTATTGATCGATTAAATGATTACGGTAAATCATACATTTTTTTGAAACACGAATATTAAAGTGAACAGAATCAAACTTCATACTCACTCTGATAATTATTGAACGATTAAAATGATTATGGTTAATCATATATCCACTTGAAACACAAACGTTAAAGTGAACAGAATCAAACTTCACACTCACTCTAGTAACTATTGAACGATTAAATGGTTACGGTTAATCATACAGTCTTTTTAAATACAAACGTTAAAGTGAGCAGAATCAAATGTCATACCCTGGTAATTTATTTATTGATCGATTAAATGGTTACGGTTAATTATATATTATTTTGAAACACAAACGTTAAAGTGAACAGGGGTCAAACCTTATACTCACGCTGGTAATTTATCAAACGATTAAGTGATTACGATTAAACTATACACTCACTTAAAATACAAACATTAAAGTGAACAGAATCAAACTCCATACTCACTCTGGTAATTTATTGACATTGAATGATTAAGGTTAATCATACATTCTCTTGAAACACAGACGTTAAAGTGAAAGAATCAAACTTCATACTCACTCTGGTAATTTATTGAACGATTAAATGATTATGGTTAATCATATATTCAAAGCTAAAGCGTACATAATAAAACTCATACTCACACTCGTAATTTATTGAATGATTAAATTAGTACGGTCAATAATACAATCTCTTGAAATATAAAGTTTAAAGTGAACAGAATAAACCTTCATACTCACACTGGTAATTTATTGAACAATTAAATAATTAAAGTTAATGATACATTCTCTTGAAACATAAATGTTAAAACGAATAAAATCAAGCTTCCTACTCACTCTGGTAATTTATTGAGCGATTAAATAATTATGGTTTATTATATATTCCCTTGAAAACAAATATTAAAGTGAACAGAATCAAACTCATACTCACACTGGTAATTTATCGAACGATTAAATTATTACAGTCAATAATACAATCTCTTGAAATACAAAGTTTATTAAAAACAGAATATAACTTCATACTCACACTGATAATTTATCAACCGATTAAATTATTACGATTAAACCATACAATCTCTTAAAACACAAACTTCAAAGTGAAAAGAATTAAACTTCATACTCACACTGGTAATTTATCGAACGATTAAATGATTACGTTAAACCATACAACCTCTTAAAACACAAACGTTAAAGTGAACAGGATTAGACTTCATACTCACGCTGGTAATTTATCGAATGATTAAATGATTAAGGTTAATCATACATTCTCTTGAAACACGAACGTTAAAGTGAACAAAATCAAGCTTCTACTCACCCTGGTAATTTATTGAACGATTAAATGATTACAGTTAATCATACATTCTCTTGAAACACAAACGTTAAAGTGAACAGAATAAGCTTCATACTCACCCTGGTAATTTGTTGAACGATTAAATGATTATGATTAATCAGGCAATCTCTTGAATCACAAACGTTAAAGTGAACAGATTCATGCTTCATACTCACACTGGTAATTTATCGAACGATTAAATGATTATGATTAATCAGGCATTCTCCTGAATCACAAACGTTAAAGTAAACAGAATCAAACTTCATACTCACTCTGGTAATTAATTGAACGATTAAATAATTATGGTTAATCATACATTTTCTTGAAACACTGAACAGAATCAATCTTAATACTCACGCTGGTAATTTATCGAACGATTAAATGATTAAGGTTAATCATAAATTCTTTTGAACACAACGTTAAACCGGATAGAATCAAACTTCATACTCACGCTGGTAATTTTTTAAACGATTAAATGATAACGGTTAACCATATAATATTTTGAAGCACAAACATTAAAGTGAACGGAATCAAACTTTATACTCACGCTGTTAATTCATTAAACGATTAAATAATTACGGTTAATCATACAATCTCTTGGACACAAAGTTTAAACTGAACAGAATCAAACTTCATACTCACGCTGGTAATTTATTGAACGATTAAACGATCACGGTTAATCAGGTATTCCCTTGAATCACAAACGTTAAAGTGAACAGATTCAAACTTCATACTCACCCTGGTAATTTATTGAATGATTAAATGATTATGGTGAATCGTACATTCTTTTGAAACACAAACGTTAAAGTGAACAGAATCAAACTTCATACTCACACTGGTAATTTTTTAAACGATTAAATAATGATGATTAATCATTTAATCTCTCGAAACACAAATATTAAAGTGAACAGAATCAAACTTCATACTCACTCTGGTAATTTATTGAACAATGAATGATTATGGTTAACAATACATTCTTTTGAAACACAAAGTTATGATAAACAGAATCAACTTCATACTCACGCTGGTAATTTTTTAAACAATTAAATGATTACGGTTAATCATATAATCTCTTGAAGCACAAAGATTAAATGAACGGAATCAAACTTCATACTCACACTGGTAGTTAAACAATTAAATAATTACGGTTAATCATGTAATCCCTTGAAACACAAACATTAAAGTGAACAGAACAAACTTCATACTCACGCTGGTAATTTATTGAACAATTAAATGATCACGGTTAATAATACATTCTCTTGAAATACAAATGTTAAATGAACAGGATCAAACTTAATACTCACTCTGGTAATTTATTGAATGATTAAATGATCATGGTAATAATACATCTCTTGAAATACAAACGTTAAGTAAACAGGATCAAAAACTTCATACTCACTCTGGTAATTTATTGAACGATTAAATGATTACGGTTAATTATACATTCTCTTTAAAAGTGGACAGAATCAAACTTCATACTCACGCTGGTAATTTATTGAACGATTAAATGATTACGGTTAATCATATATTCTCTTGAAACACAAACATTAAAGTGAACAGAATAAAACTTCATACTCACTCTGGTAATTTATTGAACGATTAAATGATTACGGTTAATTTTGAAACACAAGTTAAAGTGAACAGAATCAAACTTAATACTCACCCTGGCAATTTATTGAACGATTAAGTAGTTATGGTTAATCATGCATTCTCTTGAAATACAACCATTAAAGTGAACAGAATCAAACTTCTTACTCTGGTAATTTATTGAACGATTAAATGATTACGGTTAATCGTATAATCTCTCGGAACACAAAGTTTAAAGTGAATAGAATCAAACTTCACACTCACTCTGATAATTTATTGAATATTAAATGGTTAATGTTGATCATATATTCTCTTGAAACACAAAGGTTAAAGTGAACCGAATCAAACTTCATACTCACCCTGGTAATTTATTAACGATTAAATTATTACGGTTAATCATACATTCCCTTGAAACACAAACGTTGTGAACAGAATTAAACATTATACTCACGCTGAACGATTAAATAGTTAGAATTGTTTAATTAATGCATCATTTAATTTTTGTAACAAACCGAAACTATATATAAATTTATCATTCCATAAATTAATCTAACACTCACGTTCTAATAAAGTAATTTGCATAAGAATTAGAGAAGTTTATTAGTTTTTTATTTAATAATTAAATATGATTGTTAATTCAATACCTCTTTTTCTAACTTCACTAATAGGATGACGAGGCCAAACTAAAAATAATAGAACTTCATTTGCTGATTCATTTTCAAGAAAAATATCATTATTTTAATTATAATTTAATACATCGTTTTTCAAACGCCCAGGAAGAAGTAATAATCGTCAGTTGGACGATTAAAATCAACATTGTAAAGACTTTTGCGGGATGCATTTTTTTTAAAATAAAAAAACGTCGTCTTTTAACGGTATACTGGTTTTTTTTTTTAAAAAAAAAAAAAAATGATGATGTTCAGTAACAAATAAAAATGCATACGTTTATATAATACCACGTTTTCAAAGCCATTTCAAAGCCATTTTCAAAGCCATTTTAAATAGTGTATAATCGGGCCAGGGATTGTTCACGGTCGGGTGGCCCGCGAGCCAGAAATATCTGATTAACTAAAACAAAATAAGCATATACACTCTTTCATTTATGGTAGGCAGTTTGAATTCTTATATTTTTACACGAATATTTTGGTATAAAAGGTGATCTTTTAATCAGTACTGCATTATTACTTATAAGCGAAGTCAACCAATTTGTGGTATAATATTAGTATTGTCACAATTTGGTTCGCCGTTGCATGAACAAGGCAGGTGAATTTTTTTTTTAGTGAAGTATTGAACCCAATTATATTGTACTTCTTCAATAGATAACCAGCTATGTAAAAGCGGCCACTCGTATTAATTGAACTGGGCGATTATTATTGAAGTATCTAGTAGCATGCATACTTTTCAAAAGCAACAAGACAGGTAGAGACCTTCACGGACCTAAAAATTTAAATTTTTGCCGGCTCACTCGGCCTGCAAAATAAAACTTATTATGTCTTTAAAAGTTCGGTCCGCTTTTTACTATGTTTTTACCTCACCAGGCCCGCAATTTTGAGAGGTTTTTAAAATTTTTAAATTTTGGCCCGGCCCGTGCAGTCCTCTAAAGACAGGTTCTATATCAATATGCTAAAATTGGACGTTGGTAATCAGAAAAAAAAAATAAAAATAAATAAATAAATGTTACAATGAAATAAAAGTTTATTAATAAATAAATAAATATACAATAAAGTAAAAGGTTTATTAATAAATATATAAATATTGCAAAGTTTATTAATTAATAAATAAAAAATCAACAAAGGGTAGGAAAAAAAAATACGAGTTGCTAAGCCTATTCTAAAAATTTAGTGATACGCAACTCAGATTTTTTATTGTATGCCTAATGTGATAAACAAAGTACATTGAACCATAAAAAATATCTTTGAATTTACTAAAATGATGCGAACAAAGTGCACCATTATGTAAAGATAGATGAATGTTAGAGAGTGAAAACTTGTAGATATTAAATTTCACTACGCTAAAGCTAACCCTAAAGGATTATGATATTACATAATTAATCGTATATGTACATATGTTTCACTACAGTTCTTGAAGGGTTAACTTCGAAGTAGTGAAGCTTAAGTTTTCGCTCTCTAACACACAAATGAGTGACGAAAAGGGAAAACCTGTAGTTTATATTCAATCAACCAATTAATTCGAATAAAATCATGCATTAAATAATAATAAATATAATCAGATGGAAAAATACAAATAAATGAGCGGATGTTTTTAAATGTATATATTCCCGAACTTGAATAACTCATTTTAATACATCCTATTAAAAACTATATAAACAAACAAAATAATAATAAATAAATAGGATTTATATTGACGAACTTAAATTTATTAATCAATAAGATCACTAGAACTCCAACAAATATGTGGTAATCAGAGCCCGACCGGGAAACTCTTATTAGTCCTCCTAAAGTTAGCGTTTGCTTTAATTTTGACTAAAGATACATAATTGAGCTTAGTCAACATGGCTAAGCCAAATTGGCTAAGTCAATTATTACTTTAGGTCGGGATATTGGCGCAAAGTAGATGGTATCGCCAGTTGTCTTTCATAATTGGCTGCCAATTTAGGTGTGGCAAAGATTGGCGAGCCAATCACAATAAAGTTTAGTCTTAATATATTTTCTCAAAAATTTTAATTTCTCGAGTGCTACAGCATTAAAAAAAAAGTTCCAGCGTCACTATGATTGATATTATAGTTGTATAAATTTTCTATTTAGTAATAATGTATTGGATAAACATAATTAGAAAACTGTGCAGCTGCATTTCTATTATGACAACATTGAAGTAAATAATTTCTTTTTATACAAATTGCTATGAGTAGTTTATTTATTTGATTAATTGGTCAAGTTATGTTTTTTAAATAACTTTAAAAGATTAATAAAGAGACTCAACTATTCTAAGCTTTATAACACATCTTGGGTTTTTACAAACAAATTCAGCATTGCTGTCATTATAATCTTTGATCAATATATTATGTATATGATTTAAGATTTCTGAAAGCACAATTCAGAAAAATTTCAGAAATGTTACTTTTACCTAGTGACAATAATCTATAATTGAAATACAAATAATTAAGTGTGCATTATAGTATATGCATAGTATAATACTGTAATTATATAAATCTAATTTTACTATACAAATTATATGACAAATAATTTATATATATTTTATATTTAATTATTTTTCAATTTTTTTTAATTTATATTGTTTTTTTGTATTAGATAATGATTTTTTATTATATATAGTTTTAAGTTTTAAATTTCTAAATAATTATAATTTATATTATTTTGCTTTTTAAAAAAATTAAAAACACTTATAGCATTGCTCTTCAAAAAGTCAAATTCGTAATTTGAAGTATTTTGAAGTTAAAAAGTTATCTAGTTAAGAAGTAATGTAACTGTAATTAATATTATAAAATAAAAGAAAAGTTCAGAAGTAAGCACTTGCTATTATACCTTATTTTAAATAAAACTATAAGATATATTTTAAATATCATTATTATAAAAACAGTTTTTAGCATAATAGCAGTTATTTTTATAATCAGTAAATATTATATATTTATATTTTTTGGTTGGCAACATCTTACTGAATTTCTGTTTACAAAATATTTTATATAAAAAACTATGTATAAAACATAAAATAGAATAATATTTAATATATAATTACATATTTTGTTTTTATAGATAATAATATTAGCATTTAATATAATTTAATAGAGAGATTTTAAAAGTGATTTATTATATAAACCTGCAAAAAATATATTTAATAATAAAATTAGAAGTAATAAATAATTAAAAAAAGAAAATGGTGATCCTAGTATAGTAGTTGGGTTGTTATTTTCTAAACAATAGATTTAGAGTTCAAATTCTACTAACAGTAAAATTTTAAAAAATAGTCTTTTTTTAGCAACTTGATTGAGATATCTGGGATTGTAATTCTGTAATTCTAGTTGTACCAAGACTAACTTTGAAAGCATGCAATGTTATATAAATAAATTCAGAAAGTATATATTTTATAAAAAGTTTTATTTAAAAATCTTAAGTAGAAAGATAGTATAATTTTTAATAGTACCATTTATGAAAATCTTGATCTAGAGACAAAACCCTAAAGCAGGTAATCTGTATAAGCAAGAACTTTAAGTAAAGAAGTCCACCAACCTGACTATTAATTAAACTGAGCATAAAGTTGTATTATGCAAAGATAACTAAATTAGTAATATAGAAAAACTTGTAAAGATATACAAGATATTAATAAAGTTGTAAAATAAGATACTAGAGTTGTATAAACTTTACAAGAGTATAGCAGTTTAAAAATTACTTTAACTACAAGTGTTAGTCTTAGTTATAATGATATCAGTTAGCTGAAAATTGGATAACAGAAGGTTCTAGTAAATTTAGTACAAGATCAAAGATTTTTTATATATGTGAATTATTTTAAAAACCTAATATTTATTTTTTTTTTTTGTATTATAAACAGCAATCTTGCCTGTCTGTCTTTTATTAAGTAATATCTGATTATTAATTAATACAAAGTTTATCAACGAAAGTATAACTAGCCACATGTATAACTTTAGGCATTATCTAATTAAGGGTTCTGCCTAAGGGTTACCCACTAGCTACCATACCTGAGATCCACCTGTGAATCTCCTATTTAAACTTTCTGATTTTCAATCCTATGTATTACAACCTTCCATTACCACATGGACATACCAGGTTAGACTATCTAATTACTATTTATATCAAGATATTACCTTATTGAATGTTACTAAGTATCCATAGTTCTTCGAATTTATCCTCAATGTAAACTAACTAAGTATAGTACCAAGATTACTCCCTTAGATTTTATCCATATTAGTGTATTCTGTATCTACTAAACTAGTTTTAGTGCTAGAGGTGTTCAAGTTTTAGTAAGTTCATTCCTTTTCTATAGTTTTCTTTTATGTTCACTGTATCACTCACTAGTGTGCTTTCTCTTCATTTCTGATATGTTCACTGCTTCTCTTACATTGAGTACCAACTCTCTATATTGGGAAACTTCTTTTTAGAAACTTTCTTATATACCGATCTTCTATTCATATGGACTTAAGTCACAGGGTTTTGTATACATTTATATGCTTCTATAGATTACAAAGTTTTGCCTTTAGCTGGAATTGAACTGTTGACCTTGTTTGTGTAAAGAGGTGCACCTAAACTCTAGGCTACAAGACCCCATCTCTACCTAATAATTGTTTTAGTAAATACTGAAGCAGTTGGTAGAGTAAATAGATAAGTAAATACAAAAACTAGAATATTTAAATAGAGAATTCACAAGTGAATTTCAGATATGGCAATTGTATAAAACCTTCATATAAACAATTTAAATTAGATAATGACTAAAGTAGTATAAGTAACTAGTTGTATACTCTTTTTATAATTGTTCTTTGTAGCTATTATAATACAAACACAAAGCTAAAATATACTATTAATAAAAGTCTAAATTACAAGTACTTACTTTTAATATTAAAAAAAAAATAATTAAAAAATCTTATTTTAAAGCCTGATTTTAAATCTTTTTATTAAAAAAATCTATTTAATATTATAAAAAGAAATAAATAAATTATTTAAATTTGATAATTAGTAATATTTTTTTATATATTATTTTTTACTTTAATTTTCTTTATACTATAATTTTTTTAATTTATAATTTTTATTTTATTTTATTTTTATTATATATTGTATTTTTTATTTTTGTGCTATATATTAATATATTAGTTTTAAATATCTATAATAAATTTTTTTTTTAAATATTAACAATAAGACTATACCTTTAACTTTACTGAAATTCAATTAAAATTTTTACAAAAAAAAGCTTGTTTTTAAATTACATATGAAGAATAAAGACTTTGACATATAATCTGTGACCTAAACCTATAAGAGTGACCAAGGCTTACTTAAATTTTGGTATTAGTAATAATATATGAAAGAAGAATATAATATCTAATCTATTGGATAGTTCAAGGATTAATATTAGTAATAATTTGTAGTATTAAGATAGGAAATAATAGTAGACTAGAAAGAGAATTATGAGTTGAGTTTGTAGAAGATGTAATTGAAGGCTGTGCTGAATATGAAATACAATATGAGATCTATATTTGTTTATATATTTGTTGGTTTAAATAAAGAAGAAATTTAATAGAAAGTAAGATAGCTGTATAGTAAGGAATAAAAGTATTGTAAATAGTAGAAATAAGACCAATAGAGACTAAGTTAGATAAAGTTGAAATAAGAGATAGTATATAAGAAAAGTTTTGTACTTTAAAACTATTAAGTATAAGAATTTTTTAATATAAATTTGAAACAGAATTAGTGAACATGTTGAGAGCAGTAGCATTTAAAATGCAGTTAAAAGAATTAGAGATTAAGTGGTAAATTGTTTAAATAAAAGGACAAAAAGTTTAGTATAATAAAGAACTAGTATAATTGTATAGATGGCAGAGAGAAGAGTAAAAAGAGTTGCATTTGTGAAAAGTATAAGAAACAGGTAATTTATATAAGAGAATTTTAATATGAAGGATTTTAAAGTAGAGAAATAAAAGTTATAGGCAAAGTTAGAAACTTTTTGATTATTATTAATATAAAGCCAAGTGGCTGTCCAGTTATTATTGAATATAATAGTAGACCATTATTGAAAATGATATTAAAATGTTCAAAGTATTATAATATAAGCTTGACAGATAGCATGTATAGAGTGTCAATTAGAGATCTCAATAAGGAATTGGTCAATAAATAGAGTATATGCAGAGTTAAAAGAATTGTTACTTAAAAATGTTAAAAAGGGTAGTATTTGGTAACTACAAATAAGCTTATTAGCAAGATTATTAAATGGATCATCTTGATATGCAGTAACTTTATGAAAAGTAAGCTAAATATTGTATAAATTAATAAAATAAATAAAAATTTGCCAAATAAAGAAATATGGTGTATGAGTATAAGAGAGTTTAGAAGCTAATGAGCAAATACTATAATATTTAAAGATTACAAATTGTATGTTAGTAAAGATATGAACAGAACAGTTTTTGGGAGCAATAATGATTGCTAAAAGAATAACAAAAATTTTAGCTTAAAAGAGCATAGCCAAAGTTTAATTTGTATCTGAAATGAATAAGTAGTTGTAGAGTTATCAACTTGGACTCAGTCTATACTCATAGAGTATTAAGAAATATCAAGCTCCATAACAGAACCATCAGTATAAAATGAAATAGTAGCTAGGTTATAGTTAAAATTAGTAATAGACTGTAAGATATTAACAAGTTGATCTAACTAAAAGATGCCAGATGATTGTTGTAGATTGATTATTAATAAAGAAGAAGGTGGGATATGTAAAGGATGTCAAATAGTTACAGAGTATGTAATATCAAGAAAATTGATATGTAGGTTAAGAGTTTTGTCAGAATTAATATAACAAAGTAATTTAGTAGCCAAATTTGTAAAAATGAAGATGATGCATTTGTTAGTAATTGTATTGGAGTTAAAATGACATCTAGGGTATATAGTAGTAGTAAAAAGAGAAGTAAAATAAAGATTAGAAAACTGAGACTGAAATGAACAGTGCTAGTAAGTAATAAGAGTATGGCCTATAGGGCTATTATGCCTTCTGACCTTGCTGATAATGATTTAATTATTAAAAACAGTAAGTAACCAAAATGTTCTCAAGAATAGTAAACCATTAAGATATAACACCTTTAGAAAATTTTTTTAGTTTGAGAAAAATATGTTGCTAATGTAATAAATATAAATTATTATAGGCATTAAGTTGGTCAAGAAAAAGAAGTTTGTAATGTCTAAGTTGTTTTATAAAAACAGAATATTTATAATAGCAGGAAAGAAGAGATTCAAGAAAGATAGTTTTATCATATAAAATATAAGGAATGTTATAGGTTGGATTAATATCTATAATAAATAAAAATAAGTAATATATAAAATTTATACAAAAACCTTTGTAAAATCTAACATAGAATGTTAGTTTTTTTTAAATCTTATACTAGATTTTTAATATGAAATTATTTGGCTTGTATTAAATATCATTTAGCTTGCATTAATATTAATTAGCTAATTTTTAAAACTGAAATAAAATTGCTATTCAAAAAACTTTTAAATATTATATAACAAATATATTGAATACTAAAAATTTATATAGCTTAACAAAAAAATATAAACAAAAAAATTTAAATAATAAATAATTAATTGATTTTTTACTTTATTTTAAATAATTCAATAAACATATTATTTATTATTGTAAAATTTTTTTTAAAATATTAAAATAAAAAAAATTAATGATCTCTTTTTTCTGATTACTTGCATTTAGGGTTAAGAGTAATTTAAAAGAGACAAAATTAATACATTTAAGAGTTCTTTTTCCTTCAAAAACAGTACCAGAACAGTAGTATCTTCTCTTATTTTAAAGAAACATAATACTTTATTATTAAAGTTCATAAATACAAGAACATTAAATTTACTAACTACTCTGATATGGAAAAACTTACTGCATAAACAAAAAAGACTCTTATTCTAAAGAGAATACTATAGCAATAAACAGTCACTCTACAGCTTCTAATAACAACAGCTCACTTAGTTGGAATAAACAAGTTTTATTAGAAAATATAGAAGGTTTCTCTGAAAGAAAAGAAGACCAAAACAATGAATTAGACATGTTTGTTTATGAAACATGTAATAAAAAACCCAACAACAAAGAAATTTGATACTAACAACAACAACATGTATAAACCCATATGAGGTTTTATTAATTGACTCAAGTTTAACTAAAATAAACAAAAGCAAAAAAATCTCAAACAGGTTCTAGACAAGCCTCTTTGCTAAAATTAAAAGAGAACAGTCAATTTTATTTTCATTTTTACTAAGAAATAATATAAATCAAGAAATGATAATGTTTTTATTCTAGATATTCAATATCTAATAGGCTTGCTAAATAAAATTATAGTTTTATTTTATAAAACTACAAGGCATAATATAATAGTAGCTAAATCACATATTAATAAGAATACATATACTTACTTAGAATTAGTATTTTTAAATATAAAAAACTGAAGAATTATGCTTCTAAAGAAATACAAATTTTTAACAGAATAGATTATGGCTACATTCCTTCTAATACAAGAAAATCCTTTCTTCTAATCAAAATTAAAAATGTTTTATTAAGTAATAAAGACTTTATCTCAGAAGAAATTAAAAAAATCTTAAATAATATAGGCAAAATTACCTAATTAAACTACTTTTAATTGAGAATATGCTATATTTAACAGATCAATAGATTATTATATTTGAAATAACTGATGATCTAGAACTAGAAGAAAGAATCTTATGATTCTATATTCTTATAAACAACAAAATTACCACAAAATGGTGTTCAGCTCCAAAACTTTGCTTCTTTTAAAATGAAAAAGAACATATTAAAAAGAAATGCCTCTAGTACTTACAAGTAGTAAAACTCTAACTACAATATAAAGAGTTTAATGTAAATAAAAAAAAAGCAGAACTACTTCTTTTAAAAAAGAAAAAGAGAGTCTCAAAATACAAGCACATAATGTTTTTACAGAAGACCTAAATATGAATATGAATCAAGCTGAAGAAACTTCTTTAGCCAATTCTAAAAAAGTTGAAAAAGAGATTATAGAAAACTCTGCAATAATGAAAAAAGATCTAGAAGTTTCTTATAATAAAACTCTTAATAATGTTGACAAAAAAAATTTATTATCAACAATATCTCTAGAACTACTATTACAGAAACAGTAAAACTTTAATCTTTGAATTTTCTCTTAGTACTAATTGTAAATAATATTAATTTGCAATCTTATTTTAACAATATTGAGAAAGAATTTACAGTTGTCTCATATAAAAAAAAAAAGATAAAAAAACTTTTACAAAACAAAAGGCTGAGCCAATTAGAAAGGCTCTATACAGAAATTCTCATAATAGAATGCAGAACTCTTAGATCTAAATTTGTACTACTACTTAATTTTTTATGATCAATCATATTAAATTTAAAATGACAACTCTCAATATAAAAGAGTTGAACAATCAACAAAAACAATGAATCTTTAACTTTTTTAAAATCATATAAACTAGACTTAATTATGCTACAAGAAACAAATCTAAATAATAAAAGTACAGTAGCTAACAAAAGTAATGCCTGATTTGCAGATTGTCACATATGAGCAAATAAAAGGGCTATGCATACCCTATTCTAATAAATTTTGAGACAAATTATTTTTATTTTTTGCTTCTTTGATGTCAAAGAAACCAAGCACATGCAAAAGATTTTTTTTTTTTAATAAAAATGCCATTTAAACAAATGACAAAAAAGAAAAAGAAATGATCCTTGCTCATATCAGTACAATGAGTGCTAAACAAGTTGCTCACAAGATTAAGTGTAACCAAACAACAGTCTAAAGATTTTTACAAAAATATAGGAGAACCAAAAAAATTAACAATTTACCTCGGTCCAGATGTCCTCCTGTCTTAAAAAAGCAAGAGAAGACTGCTATAATAAAAAAGCATTAAAGAAAAGACATGTGCTATTGCTCAAAATTGTAAAGGATTTAAACCTTCAATGCAGTATGCAGACTGTAGCTAGGACCTTACACAATGTTGGACTTCATTCTTGTGTCATTGCTTTGAAACCTTTTTTGTCTAGTAGCAATATAGAAAGACGTATAGATTAGAATAAAAATAAGAATGCTTACTATTGGAGACATATTATTTTTTCAGATGAAATGAGTATAGAAGTAGATAAACAATCCTGCCAAGTTTGTGTATGGCATTGCACAGATGAGAGATACAAACATGAGTGTTTGCAACCAAATTTTAGAAGTGGAAGGATCTCATTAATAGTTTAGTCATGTTTTATTGATAATATTAAAAGTTCTATGGTATTTTTTGATGATTACAAAGGTTTCAAGCAAAAAATTAATAAAAACATTTATACCAAGATGTTAAACAACCATCTTATACTGTTTTTAGTTGCAGTCCATTTGTTAAACATCCTTTATCCAATTTTTTAGCATGACAATGCTCTGATTTATAAGGTATCAAATTGGCTAAATTCGAAAAACATTAATTATATGAATTGGCTCTTATGATCTCCTGATCTTAACCTTATTAAAAATATTTTAAAGATTATGAAGAACAATATCCAGAACTGTGATGACTTCCCAAGAAATAAATCTGACTTTAAAATGGCCTTACAGAAAGCATGATCAAATTTGAATACATCAGTTCTTCATGTTATTGCAGACTCAATGACATGAAGAATCGACACTATCATAAATGTAGAAGGTCACTCAGTGAAATATTAAATAAATATAAAAAAAAATTTGATGTATTTGTACTCAAAATTAAATAAATATAAATTTTATTTTTAATCAAAAATCAGGCATTACTTTTGTTGGCTACTGTATACAAAACTTTCTTAAAACCAATAGATGTTTGACTCTATTTGGACAAACAAAACAGCTATATTTGTAGGCAACAAAGATATAACTTTTAAAAGCATAAAATTAAATCTAAATAATAAAGTAATTATAGCCAATTTCAAGTACAAAGAACTTAAATTTCAAGTTTCCAATATATATACTTCACTTAGTTCAGAAGACAGAAAACTTTTTTTTGAAAAGTGGTTTTCTCAAATAAAAGAAAATGCTTTTAATATTATCAAAAATGACTTTAATACTAATCTATATCCAAAAAGAGATAGAATTAGTAAGGCAGCTTCACAATATAATACTACAAAAATACAACTTTAAGATCTTACTAAAAATTTTTTAGATTTCTCTAACTTTGCAAAAACAAAACTATTCTATACATTTTTTCAAAAATCCAAAGTGATCACACTATGGCTACACATTTGGATTATATTTTTGTTAATAAAAATAATGCTCATTTAATTTTAAAAATTAATACAAAATTTAGAACCTCAGATTATATGCTTGTTAAATTTACTTTGAACTTTAATTCTAAAAAAAAGAATCTTCTCTCTAGAGGTTCAATAAAAACTGCTTTAAGAATGAAAGACCAAAAAAAGAAATACTAGATAAAATCTTAAATTTAGAAATGCAAAAGATTGAAACTTTTGCAAAGTATATATATAATCTATTATTAGAGCCTTTAGAAAACCTAAAGTGACAAAAAACAAAATTACAAAATTTAACAAAAACATTACTCAACTAAAAGAAAGACTAGTACATAATTCTAAAAACACCTATTTATGCTTACAAATCAATATGCTAAGCTTAGACCTTTAAGAAGAACTATTTTAGTTTGTTGAAAAATAACAAACTTAATTTAAAGCTCAATGGATTGAACAAGATGAAAAATCTACAAAATACTTTTTTGTCAAATATAAAACAAGAAAAGCATGCTCAGCATTAAAAGAAATTAAAGAATTTTAAGCCTTACAACAAATAAGAGAAAATACTTTTTGCTATATATGAGACAGATATACAAAAATCTACAAAAAGAAGACATAGATATCAACTTAGTAGAAAAAATTACAAAAAACTTGCCACAAGTTTCCTTCACACATAACTTAACTTTTATACAAGAAATCATATAAGAGAAAATTAGCAATATTATCAAAAATTTCTCAAACAATAAGGCTTCTAATACAGATAGACTAATATATAAGTTTTATAAACTTACTAAAAAAGTAATAACACTAGTTCTTTATAGTGTTTTTAATCTTGCTCTTAGTTTAGGAGTTATGCCAACTTCTTAGTATAAAAGTTTAATTTTACTAATACTCAAAAAAGCAAAAAACCTTAAAGATATAAATAACTAAAAACCTATATCTCTAGTAAATAGTGATGCCAAAATTTTTATAAAGATTTTGGCCAATTGTTTTAACCTTATATGTGATAAGATAGTATCTTACTAACAACATGGATTTATTAAAAACAGATCAATCACTGATATAGCTTTCAATATTATTACTATTTTGAGAAACTAATTAAATCATTTTAAACAATATTGGTTACTTTTTATTAATCAACAAAAAGCATTTGATTGTATCAATCATGATTTTTTAGAACTTATTTTGAAGAATATGAACTTTTATTACAAGTTTATAAATCTAGTATAAATCTTTTCTTTAACTAATAGGCTTACATTATAGATGCTGAAGCTATCTCTAAACTACTTAGAGTAGAAAGAGGTGTTAGACAAGAAGATCCATTTTTTCTACTTTTTTGCATACTAGTCTTTGATCCTCTTATAAGAAACTTAGAAAGACAATTACAGAATATAAATCTAGAAAATCAGTTTTTTAAGACTTTTGCTTATGTAGATAATTTGTTAATAGGAATTGAGTTACTTACAGACTGAAACAAAACTATGCCAGTATTAAGCCTATATGAGGCAGCTTTAAATACAAAAATTAACAAAACTAAAATTAAATTAGTTTCCCTTACAACTATAGTCTGATAAATAGAACTTACTAACAAAAATCAATTTGTTAAATTAGAAAAACAAGAAATTATTACTATTCTGAACTATAACATTCTCACTAATAACCAACTAAAGAAAGATCTCTGGGCCTTCACTATTAACAAGCTAAAAAGATCTTTTAACAAGCTCCTGAATAGGAATCTTTTCTTTAAAAAAAACATCTTAATTACAAAGTTACTTATTTTATCTAAAGTTTGATACTTAGCCTATTTGCTGCCTTTAAACAGAAAGCAAGTGGCAGAAATAAACAGAATTATAACTCTTTGGATCAAGAGTACATTATGAATGCTTCTCAGATATTCTATTTTTTAGCAATTAACAGAACTAGCAGGCCTTCAAGCCTCAGTTATTAAAGATATGCTAGATGCTTATCTAATCATAGTTTGGATAAGACTTTTTACATCTAACTCCATATTGGCAATATATGAAAGAAATAAAATACAGTTAATACTTAGTAATAGAAAAAACATTTTTTTTACTCAGACACTAAATTCTGGCTATACAAGTACAAAAGCCTGGCCTTCAAAATAAAAACTTTATTTAAAGATCTAGACAAGAATTAAAAATAAGATTATTTATACTTTAAACTGGCTCTGAAATAGTAATAAAATTAGAATTGAAGAAATTAAAGAAGATGAACTCATAGTTAAAAAAATTCTAGAACTTTTAAAAGAATCTTCCTTTTTATTAAATATATCACAAACTTTTTTGCAGATATTACAGCATATTTGGCTTTCTTTAAAATCTGTTTGTAAAAAGAAAAAAAATATTTTTTGGTATTTTTTTTACAGAGCACTTTTGCTAGACTGTCAATTAAGACAAATAAGTTAATATTCAACTATTAATATTGTAAAGGTTTTTGTTATTCAAAGTACTTTGTATATAATTTTGCCAATAAAAATACTTAAAATTTTATTAAAGAAATTTTGCCAGGTTTAAATAATTT